>JACVVK020000356.1:667500-682500 GCA_018292915.2 Batillaria attramentaria
TGTCCCACTACATAAACTACTGTCCCACTACATAAACTTAGATCCGTGGTCGGATAGACGAAACTGACAATATCGGCCAGGACCAGTTGACTCTAACCTGGCTGTCCTTGGTGACGTCAGCTTGCATACTGACAATGTCGTCGTTCGAGTTCCTGACGTCAAAGATCACTCTGACCTGGCGTCCATTGGAGGTGACCCGCTGAGCTCTCAGGTACAGACTGCGCATCGTGCACTGCACAACATATACATCATCATCGTCATCATCATCTCACAAAACCAAACAAACAAAGGAACGCAAACACACGAAAAACTACACATTTTAAAAAACACCGAAAAACACCACAAAACCATTAACAAACACAAGCAAAAATATTCCCCCTCGCAAAAACAACAACAAAAAAACGACAACCAACCTACCATACCACCAAGAAAACAAACAAACAAACAACAACAACAACAACAAACTCACCTGCCCACAGTTGTCATTGGACAGAATATCGTAGAAAGTTCCGACCGCGGCATTGCTGGCGAGTCTGAAGCGAATGGTTACGGCGAAATTGCGCCAATCTCTGTTGTTGAAATAGGGGATGCTGACCACGTCGGCTTCTCTCCCCCTGTTGCCTGCGAACCTGGCCGTTGTCCCCGTGAAACGTGTCTCCTTCTTAGCGATCCACACATTCAGTCGCTCGTTCGTTTCATCGTCGATGGCTCGCACTTGCGCGGCGGCTGTGTGTTGCAAACAGCAAAGTCAGTTTTTGCGTGTGAAATCGTTATTTGGCAGCTGACAGCAACGCTCATATTTCATAATGACTAGCTTTTAAAAAAGCCATCTTCAGATGAGTGTGATACACTGCCGGCTGCAAATTCAAATTCTTTTAATTAACTCATCGGTTGCCCGCAACATTAGCGGTTTCCAGTGTGAGAAGCTGTCACAGTGCAGGCTGCTAAGTAGTACGGTGGTAGACACTGTCAAATGAGCGCCATGGAACGATTTGTGCTCGTAGGACGATGGACTGGGTCTTTCATCTCTTTCATGAGCCGACCTTTTCCGTTCCCCCCTCCCCCCTCTGAGATTCTGCGCCCCCCCCCCTCCCCCCAACATCTTCCGGCGCCCCTGCAATGCCGAGTGGTGCTGTCGTATGCCCATAGTTTAAAAAAAACTTGTTACTTCATTCCAGTAACCAAACGTGATTATAAATGAGACTACGTGGTGAAAGCATGAAACAGTGCACTTGTACTTCTGGAAGATCGTATTACCGCCTTGCGTGATTCAACAAAATTCAAACTTAATTTAATCATGAAAAAAGGTGCAACAAAGAAATTCCAGAACACGCGTGTAATTATGGCCAATGTACTTACGGTTGTCGTTGAAGCCGACATGGAATCTGGACCGACAAGCTACACGGAGAAACACAAACAAACAAGAGTAGTCGTAGTCGTAGTCGTAGTAGTAGTGGTAGCAATAGTAGTAGTAGTAGTAGAAATAATAATAATAATAATAGTTTAGTCACGACATTCAAACCAGTGTCTTTGCTGAGGTTCGGTGCAGAATCAGTAAAGTTTAACACACACTGAAATTTTGCGTGGGAACGCAGCCTGTTGTAGAGTATTAACAGAACGCAGACAAGACGGGGTCTTTCCGACAATGTTTACTGAGCATATTATAAGTTTATCTCATTAATGCTCAAATCTGTTTCCTTCTATCTTCACCATATGGTTAAGAGACCTGTCACCAATGCGAGAGGTCAGGGGTTCGAGTCCCACTCGGGGCAAAGATTTTTTCCTTCTCGTATGTGGCACCGTTCATTCGGGCCGATCGTCGGGGGTTCTCTCCGGGTACTCCGGCTTCCTCCCCCTCTGCTTTGGAAATGTTCAGCCCACCAAATTTGAAAAATAATTGCAATTCTAAATTCCGAAATTTAAATAGCTGAGCTGACCCTTCGCACCACGTGATTGTAATGTGTTTATGTCCGGTGTGTGAGAGAATGTGTGTGATTCACGTGAGCGTGCGTGTTGGGTTCAGTTCGCGGCGCTTTGAGCCGATTCATGAAATTGGGTAAAGCGCCTATACAATACTCATTATTATTATTATTATTATTATATGCAAGGGAATAAAGCTGTTTAAACCACTACTGATAAATTAAGACAAAAAAACAAAAAACCCACTGCTGCTAAAAGGCGTCCTCTGCTGAGTTAGGCAGGCTGAGTTGTGATCGCAGATACACTTGGATGTGTCCCACCCGGTCCCCTCAGCACATCGGTGCTGCACCCACTGCTCCCCGTTAAACTGCTCGAACATGCACGGCTCATTCTCCACATTTCTGTACAAGTCCGCAATGCCTTGACCCCTGGAGCAGTTCAGCAGGCGACCTGGGAAATCAGAGACAGGAATCAGAACCGTAGATGCTTCAGATCATGTCGTGGTTATGACGCACAATCAAGTTTGATTGTTGCATGTTTCCGTACGATCTGTTTATGACCTGACTGTTTTGATATTAATGTAATAGGAAATTCTGTTGCAACATGTGTGTTAGTTTGGGTTGGAGTTTATATAATGTACGTCTTAGTTCATTTATCTCATTGGTTTCCCTCCCAACAGCCAGTGACCCAACACAATTTTCTTGTTTTAAAGTGCACACTCACACGCACGCACGCACGCACGCACGCACGCACACACACACACACACACACACACACACACACACACACACACACATGGTTCCTTGGTTGCAAACTGAGTAGTTTTCAAAGGCCTTGTACTATAATATAAATTATCTGTGCACAGATGCTCTCCTGTACAGCGTTATACGGTGCTAGTTCGGGAAGACGCTGGACGTGAATGGGTTAAACCACAGGCACTCGGGCGTGTCAACATTCCAAAATAAAGTCCTGTTTTCGTGTGCCATGCCGACACACAAACTCCTATGATAGGTGAGGTTGGCGTGTCGGCATGCGATTTCATTTTGAACTTTTAACCATCTACGAGTGAACGTGGCAAAACAGTAGTGAGGTGGGGTCTGTGTGTTGTCACGGCGCGTACAAATAACTGTATTTTGAAATGCTGTCAGTGGGCGAGTGCCTGTGGGTTAAACACAACGAGTGTAGTAGACACAGACCTTGGCTGCCAATGTTGATGCGACAAGCGATGTTATACTCGTCCTCGCTGCCGCAGTTGGTGGCGAAGCTTGAAGGTGTATTGGGGACGCACTGCTCAGAGCTCTGGTCAAAGATCTGGTCACCTGGGCAGCGCCTGAAGGTCACGACACCACGGTCACAGTCGTAGTACTGGCGACAGCATCTCGCAGGCAACTTCCTCTGTGTGGTACCCGTGCAGGTACCCCCTGATGACGATACGACTACAGTTAGGGATAGGAGATACAGCAACCGGTAGCACCCCGCCAGAACCCGTGCAGGTACCCACTGATGACGATACGACTACAGTTAGCGATAGGAGATACAGCAACCGGTAGCACCCCGCCAGAACCCGTGCAGGTACCCACTGATGACGATACGACTACAGTTAGCGATAGGAGATACAGCAAACCGGTAGCACCCCGCCAGAACCCCTGCAGGTAGCCCCTGATGACGATACGACTACAGTTAGGGATAGGAGATACAGCAGCCGGTAGCACCCCGCCAGACACACACACAAACAAGGCAATCCAAACCAAACCAAACCAAAGATTATCACAAACAAACGATCGCAGTTATCAACAAACAGGAATTGTGAAGAGGAACAGTAAAATAACAGTAGGCAGCACTCGATGAAGCTGATTTCACATTGTAAGAACAAAATTATACGTTCAGATTAAATCCCTTTCTTGGATTTTGTAATTTGATGAAAACTCATGTTTAGCACATTGCTAACAGAAATTACATAATAAAAACAAACAAATCAAAAACAACATAAAAAATTAGTAAAAACAATCCATCCCCATCCCCATACAAACAACCCATCCCCATACAAACAACCCATCCCCATACAAACAAACAAAGCGACGACGAAAAAGGGATAAGGAGGATAGACAAAGCAATACGCATCCCACAAAGCAACCACACAACAACAAAACCCAAAAATGTAATGCCAAGAGACAATCAAACCAACCAACCAAACAACAACAACGACAACTAAAACACCCCCCACCCCCCACCCCCCACCCCCACCACCCAAATAACAAAACTTGAACAGAAAAAAAAAAATACCGGGAACAAGAACAACAATAAAAACAGACAAAATCGCGTGAAATTTGGAGAAACAACTTTATGGGATGGGGCTGTTCCTCCTTGTTTGTTTTGTTTTTCCTCTCTTCAAGTCTGTAAGACCTACCAAAGACGCTTGATCCACTACACTATAGCGGATCTAGAATCTTAGGAGAGAGAGAGAGAGAGAGAGAGAGAGAGAGAGAGAGAGAGAGAGAGAGAGAGAGAGAGAGAGAGAGGAATGACGTCAATTCTGTGAACTGAACTTTTTTTGCTTTTTATCACTTTTTTTCAGCGAAATCTGCCCCATCCCATGAAGTTGTTACGGAGAAACAACTTCAAACCCAAAGACAAAAGAAAACAGCGTTTAAGCTGTCCAGTACTGTTGCTTACATGCAGGACAGTTGTACTTGTTCTGTTGTGAGCAGGTCATGAGGTCAGCATCGTAGAGAGTTCCGTCCCCACAATCCATCCTGGTGTAGGTCAAGTCAGGGTGACACAGCAGGAAGCCGGCACATCCCGCAGGATCAGGAACCAGGTACTTGCCAGTGGAGAAATCACAGCCAGTGCATGCTGTAGACATCATCATCATCATCATCATCATCATCCACCCATTAACATATGCATCATCATTCACTACTCCTCCTCCTCCAATCATCATCATCCAATAATCATCATCGTCGTTGTCGTCGTCGTCATAATCATCACCATCGTCCAATCATCATCATCGTCGTCATCGTCGTCGACGTCCACCCACTAACATATGCATCATCATTCACTAATCGTCCACCACCACCACCACCATCCAATCATCATCATCATCATCATCGTCGTCGTCGTCGTCCACCCATTATCATATTCATCATCATCAACAACCGCCATTATCATCACCATCACCACCATCGTCGTCATCATCATCACCACCACCCACCAACACAGATGTCAACACCGCCCTCACACACACACACACACACACACACACACACACACACACACACACACACACACACACACACACACACACACACACACACACACACAGAGTTTAGAGAACTACTGACGGTTATCAGTAGGGATGGGGGTTGTTGTTGCAACTGTCCGGCACTTGAGCAGCCAATTGCTGACGAAGTCGCGCAGAGCCTCGCGTAGTGTGGGCCGAACTTGGTCAGTGCTGGGTCTTGTGGGACCGTAGGAGCTGATCAGGATCGTGGTGTTGGAGGATGTGCTCACATCACCAAGCTCCTCAACGTCTATGTTGAACTCGTCATTATCCATGACCAGTCCCGTGACAAAAATCCGAAATCCTGCAAGACACGGTAAACCCATTTACACCTATACTTATCATGTTCTTTTTCGTGGGTGGGGTGTTTGGGAGTTTAACGTCCTTTCCCACTACGTACGGGTGATATCACGGGACCACGAAAAATAGACCAGCACAAATATTTGGCCCCAACCAGGATTCGAACCCACGACCAGCGCGGCATTGACAGTCTAACGCTCTGCCATTCGGCTATCCCGGCTCCCCTTCTGCTTCCCAGTTTTTGCTGGTGGCGTCATGGTGTCCTGGTCAGGAGTATCTTCACCAACAGCTAGCCTCACATATTGTTCTGACCTCTCACACACTGGCACGGAGCAACCAAAAAGTTAAACAATGTTTTCTACACAACCTGTCACCTCGGAATCACATTAATTTTGACCTTTGAATGTGTGTGTGTGTGTGTGTGTGTGTGTGTGTGTGTGTGTGTGTGTGTGTGTGTGTGTGTGTGTGTGTGTGTGAGAGAGAGAGAGAGAGAGAGAGAGAGAGAGAGGTCGTAAAATGAGAGAGAGAGAGAGAGAGAGAGAGAGAGAGAGAGAGAGAGAGAGAGAGAGAGAGAGAGGTCGTAAAAGTCCTATCAGACGCGGCGATTTTGCTCTGAACAGAACACGGTCCTATTTTTTCCTCTCCACGCCAGCCAGTCGCCGCTGACCGCGCGCTATCGCTCTTTGTGTATTGTCCAGCGCCAGGACGGCAGCGCAGTTGGCTCACTGCACGCTCGTATCGTGTTATCAGAAAAGCCGTACGGCGAGCACGCGAGGTCCCCACCGGCTGTTAGCGTGTGCCGAAACCTACACTCACCGGCTGCTTTAAGCACGTTGGCAGCGGCTCTTGCTCTGTCTTGCCTAGTGCTCCTGAACGATCCTTGGGCCGAGATGAGAAAGACCCAGTTGTCGGCACCAGAAGGAAAACTGTTCAGAGCCCCGGATTGTATCTCCTCCACCAGTTTCTCCAGACCGTTGTACGTCCACGACCCTCCGGTCTCTGTACCGTCCTGTAAACATACAAAATGGCGCACTCGAGCAGAACACGACAGCGTATGGAGCGGTCATAGGCCCAGCTTCCGCTAACAGACCACTACACTCCTGTTAAGCAAAGGCGGCGAGCCCCCAGAATTCAGCCAATCGCGTGCCGCGGTATGGTGAGCATAACACCTGGTCTGGAAAATTTTATTGCCAGTCACAAAAAAAGAAGAAAAAAAAAAGAAGGGAAGAACGTGTAGTTTGATAGGGCTGAAAACATGGGAAGAAAGCAGTAAGTGAGTTGGCGTCATTCGAGTGAAAAAAGACTATTACGTCAATCTCTTTCATGGACTTCCTGTGTTTTGCCGTCATACGGCAGAGTAAAGGGGCGGGGGCTTTGGCCTAGCGGCTTGCCGAGTGGAGTCGTCTATTTTATATTAAATATTATTCTGGGCTGTCTTGGTGGACATAACCTCCTACGTAGCATCTCACAAGATGACACTGAGCCAACATTCTTCTTTATCTTCTGCGTTCCTTAATGAAACTTTACGCCACGCAATAGACGACTCCACTCGGCAAGCCCCGAGGCCAAAGCCGGCAAACCACAGTACGTCCATGACGTCATTTGATGAGAATAGGTGTAATTCCAAGATGAAAGACATTGACGTAATGGTCTTTTTCCTCAAATGACGTCAATGGACTTACTGCTTTCCTTTTCATGTTTCAGTCCTATCAATTGACAAGTGTAAAGCACGGAGCATAATGTTTGCCAGACCATGCCACGTGTCGTGATGTGCCGCGGGACGCGATTGGCTGAATTTTGGCGGCTCGACACTTTTGATTAGCAGGAGTGGCGTCGCTAGTTCTTGATAGATGAGCTTAGTGGGGGGGGGGGGGGGGGGGGGGCATCCGCTATGTCAGAATTTGAATGTTGGCTCGCAAAGCCTGCAAATGGTAGTATGACGCACTAACAAACACTAGTGTTTCCCCCCAAATAGAACAGGCGCCCATTTCGTTGGGTCGCATCGACGTGTAGTGCATTGAAACGAGCATTTGTACGAGTTTGTATACATGTAAGACTATTCAATTACTATTTGTACTCTCCAATATAATTATTAGAATTTTAGATAGATTTTTTTTTTATAATAATGATAATAATATATCTATCGCTGACAGACTGGTTAATGCGTCCGATACGGACCCTCAGGCGCAGGTTCGAATCCTCGGTGGGCAGGGATTTAGTGGGCTTTTGCCGCACCAGATCGAGTCAAAGTCACGTGCAGACTCGTTCCCGTTGCCTGTCTCTCCTTTGTGTACGCACAATATCAAGTGTGCACATTAACCCATTCCATACGGGAGGGACCGCAGAATGGGAAACAAGTACACACCATGCATGCAGGGAAAAGAAAACAAATGGGCGGGGCTGCACTGTGACGTCACGACACAAACTGCGCGTGGGATCAAGTGCAGTGTTTTTTTTGTTAGTTTGTTTGTTGGATGGGTCCTGTTTTGCGAGTGTGCTACAATGTAGTTTGTAGTGATTTTCGCTGTCACGAAAAAGTGTGATTTTCGTAACTTTCGAATTTTGTAGGGCAAGGTGCATGCCAGGGGGCCGCAAGAGAAGACAAGTTGCCAGTAAAGCTGGGACTTTTTGCTCAGAAGAGGGGTGAAGTTGACGTGAGCGAATTTCGGTGAAGTGGCTTTCTGGTCTAAAAAGAAAGTAAACTAGTTTTACTGCAGTGAAGTCTGAGCGGAAAGGAGACTTTCAGGTGTTTTTTTTTTTTTATTTTAAACTTCCCTCAGGTGCGTGCCCTTGAATGGTCTGTTCATGGTAGTAGTTGTAGTTGTTTCTAGATTGAAGCATTTTTAAGGGTGACTATGTGTGAAGGGTGACTATGTGTGAAGGGTGACTATGTGTGAAGGGTGACTATGATGCCTGAAGCTGATAGGGAATATAGAGACACTTTGACGCCTCGTGCGTTTGTAGTTTTTGACCTGTAGAGACGCGCGAAAAGTTGGGAGGGGGGGGGGGAGTAACAACTCACCTTGGTGAGGATCCTGTCTGGAATATTTCCATTGGTGTCGTCTATGACGTTCGTGATCATGCTGTTGAGAGAGTCCAGTCCTCCGGTCACGGTTGCCTGCACGCGTGTAACATTCTCAAACCCCGTGTACGAGATGAACCCCACTCTCAGGTTGGCGGTGGAGGCCCGGTAGCGAGTCAGTCGGGAATTCTCGGCGAAGGATCTCAGTGAGTCGCGCAGGAGGTCGTAGTCGGTCATGTCCCTCTGGAAGTTACCTCCCGTTGTCGACTCTCTGCGGGCGGTTTCGGACAGGTCCAGCACGAAATAAACGTTGGCATTGTCGACGGCGCACACTGGTGAATCATCATCACAATCATCATCACAATCATCATCACAATCATCATCATCAAGGAAAAGAAGAAAAAGAATAAGAAGCAGACGGGAAAAAAAGGAAGGGGTGGGGTGGGGGGGCGGGGGGTGATAGGTTAACGTCCTTTTCCACCGCGTATGAGTGATATCAAAGGCAGGGCAACGACGAAAAGGCCCCCACAGATATTTGGCCCCAGTCGGGATTCGAACTCACGACCCGAGCATTGAAAGTCCAACAATCTACCATTCGGCTCTCCCGACTCCCCGAAAAAAATCATAATGATAATAAAAGTTCTCATTAGTACATAAATAAAGAAACTAGAGGAGCAAAGCCTCCTTGGCTCACTTGTGAGATGGGTCAAGGTCATTCAAAAGAGTATGTTTCTAAAGCTCTTATCACTAGCTTTCACGAAATAAGGTGTCTTGTGTTCATAGTTCCTAAGAAAACAGCAAATGGCAACATAACAGTTTTCCCAGGACAGCTTCTATGACCTTGACCTTGGGTCAAGGTCATTCAAATGAGATCTGTAAGTGAAGAGCTTATCAGTGACTATCATTATGCCAAATTTGATAACTCTAATTTTTGTAGTTTCTGTACAAATGGTAATGTAAAATTTCACAACAGACAGCTGTAATGACCTTGACCTTGAGTCAAGGTCACTCAAATGGGTATGTCTGCATAGGTCTCTTTGCTGCCTATCATTGTGCCTTGCTGCTGTTTGTTGTTTCCAAGGAAATGCTAACGTTAAAGTCTCCACAAAACATCTTGAATGGCCTTGACCTTGACCCAAGGAAATTGAGTACAAGTATGCCAGTACAGGTTATGCCAGTACAGGTTTTGTCAATGTCTATCATGCCATGCAAAGTTTGATGCCTCTGGTACCACTACATTCTGAGAAAATGGCAATTTTAAATTTCCAATTACACATCTTTGACGACATTGACCTTCAGTCAAGGTCATTCAAAATGGTAAGTCTTGAAAGGTCTTGCTGCTGTTTATCAGCAAGCCAGGTTTGGTGCTTCTGCTGTTTATTGTTTCTGAGAAAATGCCAATGTTAAGGTTTTGGAAGGTTTTCCGCAAAGCAGCTTGTATGGCCTTGACCTTGATTCAAAGTCACTTAATACAGGTATGTCAGTAAAGGTGTTTCAATATCCATCGCCATGCTAAGTTTGATGTCTCTGGCTTTTCTAAATTCTGAGAAAATGCCAATGTAAAATTTCCAAACAGACAGCTTTAGTGACCTTGACCTTGGGTCAAGGTCAATCATTATAGTATGTTGTGAAAGGTCTTATGGCTGTCTATCAGCTTGCCAAGTTTGGTGCCTCTGCTGTTCATTGTTTCTGAGAAAATGCCAATGTTAAGGTTTTGGAAGGTTTTCCGCAAAACAGCTTGTATGGCCTTGACCTTGATTCAAAGTCACTTAATTCAGGTATGTCAGTAAAGGTGTTGTCAATATCCATCGCCATGCTAAGTTTGATGTCTCTGGCTTTTCTAAATTCTGAGAAAATGCCAATGTAAAATTTCCAAACAGACAGCTTTAGTGACCTTGACCTTGGGTCAGGGTCAATCATTATAGTATGTTGTGAAAGGTCTTATGGCTGTCTATCAGCTTGCCAAGTTTGGTGCCTCTGCTGTTCATTGTTTCTGAGAAAATGCCAATGTTAAGGTTTTGGAAGGTTTTCCGCAAAACAGCTTGTATGGCCTTGACCTTGATTCAAAGTCACTTAATTCAGGTATGTCAGTAAAGGTGTTGTCAATATCCATCGCCATGCTAAGTTTGATGTCTCTGGCTTTTCTAAATTCTGAGAAAATGCCAATGTAAAATTTCCAAACAGACAGCTTTAGTGACCTTGACCTTGGGTCAGGGTCAATCATTATAGTATGTTGTGAAAGGTCTTATGGCTGTCTATCAGCTTGCCAAGTTTGGTGCCTCTGCAGCTCATAGTTTCTGAGAAAATGCCAGTGTTAAGGTTTACTGCGGACACACAGACAGACAGACAGACACACAGACAGACAGACAGACACACAGACAGACGACGGAGGGTTATTACATAGACTCACTTTGTTACACAAGTGAGCCAAAAATGGAACGAATCACTGATAAAAAAGGCATTTGTAGGGAAAAAATTGAAAGAATACGATGTACTAGACAAAAAAATAAATAAATAAAATATCAATGAGTAAAATTTTCAATACCATTTTTAATGAATAAACTAATATCAAATAAATTAAATATCAACCTGTTAAATACAATTTTTGAAAAGCGTTCAATAGAATTTTTTACGTGAAAACTGTATTGGCTTGAGTTATTGATAAGTACAGGTGTGATAATAAAATAATTAGTAATAAAGTGTGATGATAAATTAATAAATTCATGCAATTTTAATAAAAACGATGATAAGATTTTTTTGGATAAAATTTAAAACCACAAATAAGTTAATATTTTGATAAATACTTTGAGTTTGTAAAAAGCAAAGAAATTTGGGGGGGGGGGGATGGGGGTGGGGGGGGGGGGGGGGTAAATGTGGCCATTTCTCTTGAGAAACAAGACGAAAGAGGTGAGTTTCTAAACCTTCCATGGGCCTCACTTTGGGGTGCGTTCTACTTGTGTTCGGATGACAAGATCTGCGTGGCTCTGTCTATTTGCCAGCGTCTTTGTAGTCTTAAGTACTTAAGCCTTGTTGGTCGTCCTCCAGCTGTAATCAGGAGCTGCATCTGGTAATCACCACCTCAACATCCTCCCTCCCTCTCTCTCTCTCTTTGTCTGTCTGTCATCTGTATTTCTTTCTCTTTTTTTTTCTTTTCGTAGCTTAACAACGACATGTTGGAATTTGTTATTTGTGCCTTTAACCGTCGAGAAATAAAGACCCATTGTTATTCTCTCTCTCTCTCTCTCTCTCTCTCTCTCTGTGCCCGTGTCTGTGTCTGTGTTCCGTTATTTTGTACCCCTCCCTGTCGGCGTGTGTGGCGCTGTTTGTCTATCTGTCTGCCTGTGTGTGTGTGTGTGTGTGTGTGTGTGTGTGTGTGTGTGTGTGTGTGTGTGTGTGTGTGTGTGTGTGTGTGTGTGTGTGTGTGTGTGTGTGTGTGTGTGTGTTTCTTATCCCCAATGAAGCTTGGTGCGTTCGACCTTCGTCCAAGTACATCTGGTGTCGTAGTTTGCGGTAAATTACTGAGGCTAAGTCGTATCTATAGTTGCTGTAGGTCAATGGGGATTGTGCGTGATGTTAGTCGCTGTGTGTTTAGTGTCTTAAAATGTCCCCCTCCTCCCGCCCTCCACACGCACACACTCACACACACACATGGCCGGCGTCATTCAAAATGGCCGGCTTTCAGACTTTGAAACTGGAATCTTTGAAACTACTGGTCTGAAGCATTTCTCGTTTCAGTGTACGGCAGGCGTCCTTTACACAGACTTTTTGTTTTTGTTTTTGTTTTTTGTTTTTTGTTTTTTTTTTAAATTGAAAGCGGTAGTCCCTAGTAAACTGCGACTGAGTTAATCTGGACACACGCATACTTCAAACAAGATGCGATCGCTAAAGTTTACTGCAGAACGAATGTTGTTGATGGTCGCAGATTCAGACGTGCATCTCTACAAGTTAGTTTCTGTCTCAGTGTAGGGAGTGTTATGTTTATTTCTCCTCACATTCATCCTGATTCATCCGGTAAACCTGTACCCATCCTGCTTTGTTAGTTTGTCACGTTTCCTACTGTCCTGCTTGCGTCGCCTACGCGTGTGAAACAGAAAACCGGCCACGCAAAACGAAATGTACAAAGCTGGAGGCACACAGCGTTTCTAAACATCAGGCTGTTTTGTGTGCCAAGATGTCAAAGCTGGAGCATCTTAAGTGTGCTCTCAACAAGCCGAGCGCCGTGGAAATGTTTGCAAATAGGGCGATGTCATACCTACCGTGCCTCCAGCAATTTCAATAAAAGCCTCATATAGGAGAACTGACTGAAGGTAAAGCACCAGTTCCAGCCTGACAAACTGACCACCTCGCTATACACGTGAAACCGCCGCAGTGCCAAAGGGGACTAAAATATAGCATCATCACCAGTAACGCTTAGGTCACAAAAGGGGGTGGGGGTGTTTGAGTGAGTTGGGGAGGGGGGAAGCGTGTCGGCCGCATCTCTGTAAGCATGACGACAGTACGGAAGGAATGATGAATAACAGGCCGGGCAGTGTCTTCTGTACACACTCATCTCACACTGTAGCATATATGGCAAAGACGTGTCAACACAGTTTGAAAAAAAAAAGGGGGGGGGCGGGGGGGGGGGGATTCGGATATTCATCGTGAACAAAGGTAAGAGGGGGGCGGGGAGAGCGGGGGGGGGGGGGGGGGGGAGGGTATGTGGGTAACAGAAGAGGGATGAAGCTAGATTTACATTCGCCCAGGAAAAAACGGCCCAAGTGCCACTGACCTAATAAACACTTAGCTCCATTTTGCAAATAACGACAGATATAGATGGGTGGGTGGATTGACTAGATAAGAGGTTAAGTGGATGGGTGAGTTCTGTGGAGTGAGGAGGGAGGTGGGTGGGTAAGTGGGTGGGTGGGGGGGGGGGGGTGTATAGGGGTGACCGTCACGCAAGCTTTTTGAAAGAACCAAAGAAATCTGGACTCTTCCCTCAATTTGAGGTGAGAAACTGACGACAAGATCAGCAAGAGAGTGAGCAAGACACGATATAACGTCAAAGATACAGTCAGTTAAATCCTAACAAAATGCCAATATATATATATATATCATTGTAACAACAACAACAACAACAACAACAACAACAAACAGGGAAATAGCACTAGTGAGTGATTGCTCGTGTAAGGAGAGTCTTGTTAACTCATTTCCTACCAAGTCAGTTTGAGACTGAGCACCAGTAGCCTCACTAAAATAAAATCATAATTAATTTATGTGTGCGTGGATTGAACTTTGACTTAGTGGCAGTGTTGCAGTTTGATTATACTCGTGTTTGCTGCAGTTAGATACGTCAAGGAACCGTTCATCTGGCCTGATTTTTGCCTACACGGCCAAAAACGAAAAAGAGTCAAACACAAGAGCTACTCGTAAGCGGTGCGAAATGTGTTAAACAGAAGCATACACCATCTAAACAGTCAGTGGTTAACAAAGTAACTATCTAAGTGACTCACTAACTTAATAAAAAAAAAAGAGTACTGACCTTCTTGCTGGGGCCTGACCTGCCCTACCATCAGGGCGGCCAAGACGAATGCTGCCAAACTATGCATCTTGTGTCTGTCAGACAGAATGATAACATCCAGTGAGGGGTGTGATATTCACTTCTTACCACACACGTGACCACGATGAATAGTGTACTTTTCTAGCTCTAGCCTTCGTCGGCAGTTTTTTTTTTTTCCCCTAAGTTTTTGGGTGGGTGGGGGGGATGGGGGTGGGGTGGGTGTTTGGGAGTTTAACGTCCTTTTATTCCACCACATAAAGGTGATATCAAAGACGGGGCAACGAGAAAAAAAAGGCCAGCACAAATATTTGGCCCCAGCCGGCGGGATTCGAACTCACGACCCGAGCATTGAGAGTCCAACGCTCTACCGTTCGGCCATCCCGGCTCCCCCTAAGTTTTTGGACATTATTTTGATCAACAACAATAAACAACATGAAAACAATATTCACATGGTATTTCCAATTAAGTACAAGACTCAACTCCTAAATATAATCAGATCACAGAGGTAGATAAAAACCTTACAGAGAATCGTACGGATATTTCACAGGATTCGTTATTCAGCCACCAACCAACAGAAAAACGAAACAGGTTGAATGTGGGAATGGAATCCACAGTATCAAGGACGTGCTGCATCCGTTCTCTGTCTGTCTGTGCTTTTCGTCAGTGTGTGCATTCAGTCTTGTATTCGTCTGTTTGTCTTCCGTACAGTCACATAAAAAAGAAGACATACTGAAGTGCCATGGTTTTGATAGGCGCGTACGCCCTTTTTCGAGATGTAGGTTTGTCTGTTTGTCAGTGTTTGTGTGGATGTGTATCGCATACCTACTCGTTTTCCTGTGTTCAAGGTGTTTCCTCCACTCTCTTCGTTTCGTGTATTCACCGGTCCGCAATGTGAGGATGCACAGTCGTTGATTGGCGAGGTCTTGTATGTCGGACGAGGTC
>JACVVK020000356.1:687500-761035 GCA_018292915.2 Batillaria attramentaria
GAAAACGGTATCCTAAAAAAAAAGAAAAAAAAAGGGACTTTTCTGTTGCATTCAGTTATGCGGCAGTTAATGCGAAATTTGAAAAATGATGCAGCTGAAATGCCTCTTTGTGTTCGTGTTTCACTTTTTTGATCATAATAAATTAACTTGGGCTTTGCAAATTTCAGTCCTTGGACGAATACCCCACCATGACAAAAGACAAATTGTCAGATTTTGTTTTTAAAGGGAGCAATTTCTCGTAGAAAGTGCGTACAGTCTTTTTTCGTGTGCTTGAGGAATGTTGTTACAACCACTGATGGTAATATTTGTTCCATGTTCTTTTCACGAGCAATGATGTCTTGTACGAAATAGTGACACACTTTTTAAGTATGCGTGAGAAATCCTGCAGAGACTTAGTTTCCGGTTTAAGCTGAAAAGTACATGTATCTGAAGGTCAGTGACATATATTATGGCCTATTTCGTCGTTTCTTATGCACTTAACAATTGAGCAGAAATCTCGAGGGCGCATGGCCGGAAACCACGTCATACTCTCTTTCCGAGACACGGGGCACAACTCTGACTCTTACTGAAGAAGTGGAGCAACACCTTGACAACCCATGTAGATTGTCATCTGCAAACACAAGGAAGACATTGCTCAACGAGCAAGATCGCTACTGGTATTCCTCTGTGTGTGTGTGTGTGTGTGTGTGTGTGTGTGTGTGTGTGTGTGTGTGTGTGTGTGTGTGTGTCAGTGTGTGTGTGTGTGTGTCAGTGTGTGTGTGTGTGTCAGTGAGTCTATGTGTCAGTGTGTGTGTGTGTCAGTGTGTGTGTATCAGTGTGTGTGTGTCAGTGTGTGTGTGTGTGTGTCAGTGAGTGTGTGCGTGGGTTTGTCAGTGTGTGTGTGTGTGTGTGTGTGTGTGTGTGTGTGTGTGTGTGTGTGAGTGAGTGTGTGGGTTTGTCAGTGTGTGTGTGTGTGTGTGTGTGTGTGTGTGTGTGTGTGTGTGTGTGTGTGTGTGTGTGATTAAAACCCTACCTGGCTGATGTCCCCTTTGAAGAGATTGGAAGTGGCGGTCCGACTGTAGCGACGACCCAGTCCAAGGTTACACTTGACTGTCTGGATCGGGGCTGAAGAAAGAGGATGTGTGTATATTATTCCAAACCAGCAACATCAAGCTGTAAAGTAACGGAAAGACAAACACACTCTTCACACGCACGTTTAAAGTTTGGGAGCCTTCTGCGAACACCTTAGCCAGGCCGAAATCTGGTGGGTAAACATGGCCTCATCTACTCTGCTGCCACTACTGGCTACAATTACTGAGACTTCTAGCTCACTTCAAAAGGCAAATTATCCGCCTCGATCTGTGAAACATTTGAGTAGGTCATTAGAATGTTCCACAAACGTACACATCTCATTTGGAACCAAACCCCCTTTCCGCCCTCACAAAAAGAAGAAGAAGAAGAAGACAGGAAACCAGTCTTATTTTTTTCCAATGTTATGATTCTGCATCGGAATGTTTGTTGGGCACCCTTTCAGAAAAGGCTTTGGTGTTGCTGTGAGCTGCGGGTTTTTTTCTTCCGCCGTTCCTCTTTCCCCGTGATCTAATTTCGAATGTTGCATCAGCATCAGTTGTATTCAAAATCTTTGATGTCATGAATGTAGGCGACAAATGTGATGAAATGTCAGTTCTCAAACTGTTTTTACTTTTGATGTCATCATTGTACGCGACAACAATCGAAGTGTTATGAAATGTCAGTTCTCAAACTTTCTTCTTCTTTTGTTGTCATTAATGTACGCGACAAGATTGAAATGTGATGAAATGTCAGTTCTCAAACTGTTTTGAATTTGAAATGAAAATAGCTCGCCTGCACCGAGGGACCCGGCGACAAAAGAAGTCCTTTTATTTTCAAATGCGGCCTCGTGTGTTGAGAAACATTGTAATAATTCGTCAATTTGTTTACTAGTCTACATGTTTGCATCTTACTTGCGATTGTCACTGAAGACATGCGTTGTGTCTGGGGGTTGTTCATGCTGGCGCTGCTTGATGCCTCCACTTTTCCGCTCAGCGTACCTTCCAACGTGGCACCCACTGTCACTCTCATCCACGGCTAGGTACAACGGTAAAAATCATCACCATCATCATCACAATGAAGCAGGAGGCAGTAGCGGGAGGGATAGTCTTTAACTCTTTGACGACGAAGCACAATTTCTAACACACGATTTCCTACAGGAAATCGTGTGTTAGAAATTGTGCTTCATCGTCAAAGAGCTAAATCCTCTATGTCCGTAACGTCACTGAGATGACAAACTGGCGCTTTGGAAGCTCTACGGTTATTTGTCAGATAGAAGCATGCTTCATGTCACCATCGCGACCGTTTTCGCGACTCTGTGTCTTCTAACAGTAGAAAAAAAAAAAAAAACCAAACCCGACTTCCTTTGAGCCTAGGCTCCATTCCTGAACAGAATGGGAATAGACAAATCGTTTAAAACTAGCCGCCAATCTGAATCAGCGCTATAATTTTGAGGAAATGTTTTCTACACGATGCTGTTGTGTTGTTATGTCATTGTGTCTCATGCGTATTGAGACTTTAACCCTTACATTCTATGGATCGACTTATTTCCGGGAAAACATCCTTCTCGTGTAACCTAGTATGTGTGTCTTTTATGCAGGAAGTTTACAAGAACTTTTTATTATTGTAGAAATTATTATCATCATCATCACTGCTTTATTGTGATTGCTATGATCGTTATTATCATTATCATTAAAATTGCTATCATACTTTTATTATCATCATCACTAACACCAGCACCATCATCATCATCGTCAGTATATCGTCATCATTCTTGTTATCATTATCACACCTGGTTTGTGGTGATGGTGCCGCTAATGGTTTGAAGCGTGTCGCTGCCGTCCCGCACTTGGAACGTCACGGTCCGTTGACTTCCCGCGACCCGAACCCTGAGGTACACGCTGGGGTTACACTGTAAAAGAACAGTTTGCAATGACAGGTCACGGGCAGTTACATCAAAGCTGCGTTCTAAGGCTGTTTGGCAAATGAGTAGCCGTTCCGGTTGGTCATTGCAACAATTTTCGTGACTGAGACATTGAAGGTGCATCTACCCACATCTGTATGTTGACGAATCGTTTCGAGATGTTTTGGTGACGTGTTGTATTGTGCCCACTCACACCCCCACACAAGTCCAAAGGCAAGAGTCTCATCTTAAAATCCATATATATTTCTTCCTTTTCACTTCTTATTTTAGTTCATCTTTAAGCGCTTTCTTTGTGTTCCAAGTGTTAGAACTAAGACATATGGACAGGGGTCGTTTTCTCACTCATCAAAAAAAACATAAGGCATATAGATTCGGTCGCCACCTTTAAAACTGAAGTCAAAACACACTTGTTCTCAGTCAAGCAGCATTAGTGAGGGATTGACAGAACTGTGTGTGTGTGTGTGTGTGTGTGTGTGTGTGTGTGTGTGTGTGTGACAATTGCTATGGTTTTTTTGGGGGGGTTGTTTTCTCTGGCACTATTTTCCTGCCATTTTATTTCATGTTATTTTCCTTGTCTCTGTCAGTAAGCGCTTAGAGCTCGCTGAGTATAAACGCTGTATAAATTTCCATAATTATTCATTATTATCATTATTATTATTCATAATTTATCAGTAGGTTGATATTATTATCATTATTATTATTGACTGATTGATGAATCTGTTACAGTGCTAAATTCTTCTTCTTCTGATTAATATGATTCACTCACGTCTCGACCATTGTTGGCGTTAGTACCGTCCTCGTTAGAGAGGATGTCCATTTCAGCGTTGGACTGAGTGTCGTCCACACGGAAGGTAATCTGTATACCGAAGTCCTTAATAAACATGCGACCGTTGTTGGCTAAATAGGGGATGAGAACCACGTTTTCCCCGCCTCCTCCGAAGCGCAGGGAGTTGGAAAGAACGTTCACTCCAGACAGCATGTCCAGCGCCTTGTTTTCTCCCTGATACGACCCGGAGGCCTCGAAGTCTGGAAGGAGGTAGACAGACTGGTTTGTACTGGTTTAAACATTTTATTCACGCACAGATCTCCGTCAAGCAGAAATAGCATTACAACAGAGCACAAGAAGCTCAAACGTCTAGGCGTGCTCCTCCGAGCCAAGTTACACACATACCTGGCGGAGAAAATGGAATGAACAAAGAAGTCGTAGGAAAAAGGGGAAAGGAAGAAGAGAAGAAAGGAGAAGATATCAAGCTGTACTAGAGTCTAGAATGCAATAGGGAGCGTGAGATGGTGATGATCACGGCTGCGAGGGCTCATCGGCACTGTGTTTTACACATCAACACTGTGTTTTACACATCGACACTGTGTTTTACACATCGACACTGTATTTGACACATCGAAACTGTATTTGACACATCGACACTGAAATTGAAGTGACGAAGCGACCCGATTATTCAATAAACTGTTGTACGGTTTGGAAGAGATTTATATTTTGAAATGAAAACTGGGTTGGGGTTTCAAATATTCATCTCTCTCTCTCTCTCTCTCTCTCTCTCTCTCTCTCACACACACACACACACACACACACACACACACACACACACACACACACACACACACGACAGAACAACAGACTTGACGGATATACTCCCATACGAAAACAAATATTAGGACTTGGAGTGTTGCAGGGAAAGAAGTGTGCTTGTGCATAGGTTTGCAATCTCAACAAAAAGCCGCATACCACAGTTTTTTTTTTTTTTTTTTTTAACTCCGACTCCTGCGTCTGTGCACAATGTCGGCAACTCTGCCACAGTTGCAGAGTTTTCAGCGCCTCGAAGACCATTATAGAGCGTGAGTTTGCGGTGACTTCATTGCGCTTTTGGTCAGTGAGCGAGACACATCCCTGGAGTGGTGGTGTGTGCTGCACGAGAAGACTAGCCACTGCCATCTTTCCCGCTCAATGTCAAAACGCGACCTGAGTCGTGAAGCCAGACTGCCCTTGGCTTTTAGAGGGGTTTTAGGGGCGCTGAAAATTCTGTAGCAATGACAAAGTTGACTAAACGTTTTGCACAGTCGACAGTTTTTTTTTTTTGGTTTGTTTTGTTTTGTTTTGTTTAGAACACACAGACACTGTGGCTTTATACTGAGATTGCAGACCCTTAAGGGGATCTTAGCTTTACGACAGAACTATGAGCGGCAAGCTGTGCGATACGTTCCCTGTGTGGCATGTTACGCGGTTTGACTTTTTCGCTTTTTCATCTCCACCTCCCAACCCCCCCCCCCCCATTCCTTTTCCTGGGGTGGGATCTGTAAGTATTGTGCTTACCGAGGACGGACAGTCTGGACCAGTCACAAGGTACGACACTTACTGATGGACCAATCACAAGGTACGACAGCTACTGTTGGACCAATCACAAGGTACGACATCTACTGTTGGACCAATCACAACAGCGACATCTAGTGTTGACTGTCAGTGTGGACCAGTCACAAGGTTCGGCACAAATCACAAGATATGACACTGTTGGACCAATCACAAGGTAAGACACTTATTGTTGGACCAATCACAAGGTACGACACTTACTGTTGGACCAATCACAAGGCATGACACTTACTGTTGGACCAATCACAAGGTACGACACTTACTGTTGGACCAATCGCAAGGCACTACACTTACTGTTGACGCTCAGTCTGAATTGGCCATTAACATCAGTGCATCTGGGAGTGGTTGGGGGGTTAGCTGAAAGAAAGAGACATAAGACACATTTACTTTTAACAAATTGCACCTTGTGTCCCAAACAGCTTAACAGTAATACTGATAATATTTCTAAGTATATATATATATATGCTCAGAGCAATACTGATAAATCTTACAGAAACAAATATCCCCAGCGTGAACTGGTGTCAGTCTTTTGAGGGTGACATTTATGACACGAGTGACGTAATTATTGTTAGCACTGTTAGTGGGTCTAACCTCTGTCGGCAAATTTCATGCAGGACCGACTAACCATTCTCGGGATTTCTGGGGGCCGCGAGAACCGGTACAGTACTTGGTAAATACAGGAAAGCTGGCCTCTGTGGCCAACACTGGCCTACTGCAGTTCATGAAGTACTCTTTCCTTTATGTCAATCTTATCTGGAAATCTGGGGTGCGGGGATGGGGGTGGGGGGTATGGGGGACGAGCGGATGGTGGGGGCGTGAGGGCGGGGGGTGGATGCCTGTGTCTGCGGCATGGGATGGATGAGAAGTCAATGTCAAAGAAAGTTTTCAGCAGCCACTCTTGCCTGAAGCTGGCATTGACGGAAGAGGGGGGGGGGGGAGGAGGAAGATGGGGGTAGGGCAAGGAGTCTGCTGGACGGGGTGGAAGAGGAGGTTATGTCTATGGAACTATATCTATACGCCAATATCCAACAGACCTGAATAAGCACATGGATCGTCGGCAGAAAGCGCGGCATCACAGCCACATCGATTGTTGACAGTGTCCATGAAGAATCGTGTTCCTAGCGGACAGTCCTTATAAAAGTCCTGGTCACCCACTCGGCGGATATAGCCACAGGGGTTGTTCACGTCCACCATGAAGTTCATGCTATCGCACGAAAGCTCTGTTCAGTGACACATCATGTGCATCATATGTTATCACCTTTCCTTTCTGTTACAACCACACTGCTACTACGGGGCGGTCGGTGCTCTAGTGGTTAAGCCACTTCGTCACAAGTGCGAGAGGTCAGGTTCGAGTCCCACTCGGGGCAAAGAATGTTTCCTTTTCGTACGTGGCACCGATCATTCGGGCCGATCGTCGGGGGAGCTGGGGGGGGGGGGGGTCTCGCGGGTTTTTCCCCCTCTGTTGTGGAAATGTTCAGCCCACAAAAATGGAAATAAAAAGAAAGATTGCACAACATATACATACGTACACACATGTAATCCTAGAACACAAAGAACATTATACAGCATCATATAAGTACAACATCATCGCCATGTAGGACCCACGCTATCACATTAAGTTAGGATACAAATGTAGAACTTTCACACAGGACAATGGAGGAGAACAATCACTGGTGCAACACTATGGTCTGTATAAACTTTACAATTTTTTAACATCATTTTAACATATCAATATAAACTTTCTAACACTTGAACACAGAAACAAAAACAAAACAAAAGCAAAATGAAAGCAAACAAGCGAATAAACAACAACAATAAAACAAACAAACAAACACTGCAAACAAAACAAAAACCCACAAAGTCCACTATGTCAAAATGTTCCGAGTGTGGGACAATCAAGAACTGAATCTAGTTTTAGGGTGGAACACAAATGACAAATTCCTGACGTTGGAAAAACTGGACCAGCCACATCTGATCACAGAACATGCTTTAAGCGTTGGGAAATTTCCTTAAATGAATGTTTTTGCCAATAGTGCGCAGCTGACTTCTCGATTGACACAAACGAACTTCGCCCAAATGTCTCATTGTAAGGAAGAGTAGAGATGTTTTGTATTGAAGTGCATCTGTACTCACGGCCTCCAGTGTTGGTAGAATCCTCACGCCACACGCATCTTTCTTCGTTACTGGAGCACGTTTGCCCAGATGTAGCACATCGCTTGGCGACGTTGTCAAACCTCTGGTTGTTGGGGCAGATTTCCATTGTCACCTCTCCGTTCTCACACTTGAAGTAACCGCCACAGCAGTCGGCCTGGAAGTTCTCCATCCTGTTACTGCCACAGTTTCCCCCTGTGAACAGAAACAACCCTGTTTAGCTGAACGTTCCTTGTCCACAGCGAAACTAATCTATCGCAACTAAGCCGGCTCTTACTACCTGCAGCAGTCCCACACTGCCAAATAACGTTCGAAACAGATAGAACTACTGTTGCATGTGTGACTTCCTTGAAGGGTCACGAAAAGGTACAAAAGCAAATTTGTGACTATTCTGCCATTCTAGCTTCATACAAGCAGCCTGCACATTGCACACAACGGCCTACAAATTATCTCCCATAATGTATCTCCCAAAACTTGCACCCGTCCAATAAAGCTCAAATGAGTTTAATATATATATATATATATATTTTTTTTTTTTTTTGGGGGGGGGGGGGGGCATTGGTCATAACTAACTAAAATTTAAGACAGGTCATAACGAGACTGAAATTTAGCACAGGTCATAACGGGACAAACGCATGCTAATTCCGCTGTGAAAAGCCTCACTTGACTTGTGACTCTGCAAAAACTGGACTAAGTCTAAAATCTAAGTTGAGATGGAGTATTGCACTAGGAAACTTGTTCCAACACTCTTAGCTTCTTACAATACAATACAATACAATACAATACAATACAATACAATACAATACAATACATATTTATTGTCCTTAAAAGGATATTCGTCTTGCAGCCTACTGGGCGTTCATTAATAATAACGATAGGATATGTTTGGACCACAGGAGCAGTTGCTCTTTACGCCGAACCAGTCCCTCCTCCCCCCCCCCCCCCCCCCCACCTCCCCCCTTTGCTTCCCCACGCTGAACATCGGACTGGAGACTGGAAGGTTGTAGGGTCAAATCTGCGAGGACCTTTTCAAATTTGCGTTTACGTCATTGAAATCACGCTGAGGATAGACGAAAACAACAACAGTCATAGAGCCAACGTCTCTCCCCCCCCCCCCCCCTTCAACCACCACCACCAGCGGGAGTACGAAGACCAGAAGGGACGAGGACCAGAAAGAACGAGGACCGGAAGGAACGAGGAGCGATCATCGACGTCGCTCTGCTGAATCAACTCTACTACCATAGCGTATTGCAGGCCCTAATTTTTTAAAAGACTTTTGGGGCTCACATAATTATGGTTGTGAGCAGTTCTGCTAGTGTCTGGCATCACAAGACTAAGACACGCGCCCAAAGCCATGCACAGACACGCTTGTGTTCAGCTGACTGGCTAAAGCCACAAGGCAGTAGCCGGTGACAGTGTGGTTACCACACTAGACATCCTAGCTGAGATTTTCTCGTGTGCACGGCCATCAAACGTCATTGTGTTGCATTCGAAGCTTTACTAACCTGTAAGATAGACAACTGTTCCAGACGTCTCTGCATCAAACCTAGCAATGGTAGGAAGAGCACGTTTAAGCTTTTGCCTTTGTACGTCGGCTACTAGCGGGATACCGACTAGTGGGATTCTCACTACCAAACTGAACTGCCTTACAACCACTTACACGCTGGACAGTCAAAGTCATTGGCGAGGACACACGCGCCCTTCTTGGAGTTGAACAGAGTGCCAGCCCCACATTTCATCTTGTGTGGTATGGCGCCGCAGAAGATGAACTTTTCGCATGACTCTGGGTCGGCCGCCAATGGGAAAGCGCTGTCTCTCGTCCCCGCGTCGCAAGCTGTCATCATCATCATCATCATCATTATCATCATCATCATCATCGTCGTCGCCCACAAAAGCGATCGAAGTTGTAACGTCACAGTCAATTTCAGCACTTTCCGTCGCTACTACCTCACACGAAAAAATGATTTCACCACGTCCACACGCACACGCAAGCACGCACGAAGAGAGAGAGAGAGAGAGAGAGAGAGAGAGAGAGAGAGAGAGAGATGATGATGATGATGACGATGATGATGATGATGATGATGAAACGTTTTTTTATTCAGGATAGAGCATTTAGGCATTACTGCCTGTCTTACAAGCTGTCCTGCTAGTCTACGTTAAAGGGTAAAAAAGACAACATCAAAACAAGGGGGAAAAAGGGGGAAAAAAGAGAGAGAGGAAAAAAAGGACAAACAAAAGTATTAACTATCTAAAAGAAATGAGGAAGAGAAAAGTAGACATGATAAACAATCAAAACACACGTGGCATTTGTCGATGATATTGGCTGTATGCCAAGTAAGAACTTCAAAGTCGTCACTAACATTCGAAAACATGCATATAACACATTTCTACCTACATGGTCAGATGAGCGTGTCGTGTAGAATTTGTTTGAAGTCAGTGAGAGAGAGAGAGAGAGAGAGAGAGAGAGAGAGAGAGAGGAGAGAGATGACGATGATGATGATGATGATGATGATGAAACGTTTTTATTCAGGATAGAGCATTTAGGCATTGCTTCCTATCTTACAGGCTGTCCTGCTAGTCTACATTCAAGGCTCGGATACTGAGCCACAAACTATGTACAAAGATGACAGAGACAAAAAGTACACAGGATAAACAAATTAAAACATACGTGATCCAGACTGTGCTGCAGCCAGTCCAGCGGATAAAGCCAGTACCAGGAAAGAGGTTGCTGCCAGAACGCCCATTGTAACTGAAGCAGTGACAGTACAAACCAACTGTGGGGATCGATTTACAACACAACTGCAACTTGACCACACGGGCAAAATGCAGCCTACAGTATATAGAATCTGGCGTTATACAGTAAGCCACGTCATGCAGCCTACAGTATATAGAATCATGCGTTATACAGTAAGCCACGTCATTGTGGTTACTGACCACACGGGCAAAATGCAGTCTACAGTATATAGAATCATGCGTTATACAGTAAACCACGTCATGCAGCCTACAGTATATAGAATCATGCGTTATACAGTAACCACGTCATGCAGCCTACAGTATATAGAATCATGCGTTATACAGTAAACCACGTCATGCAGCCTACAGTATATAGAATCATGCGTTATACAGTAAACCACGTCATGCAGCCTACAGTATATAGAATCATGCGTTATACAGTAAACCACGTCATGCAGCCTACAGTATATAGAATCATGCGTTATACAGTAAACCACGTCATGCAGCCTACAGTATATAGAATCATGCGTTATACAGTAAACCACGTCATGCAGCCTACAGTATATAGAATCATGCGTTATACAGTAAACCACGTCATGCAGCCTACAGTATATAGAATCATGCGTTATACAGTAAACCACGTCATGCAGCCTACAGTATATAGAATCATGCGTTATACAGTAAACCACGTCATGCAGCCTACAGTATATAGAATCATGCGTTATACAGTAAACCACGTCATGCAGCCTACAGTATATAGAATCATGCGTTATACAGTAAACCACGTCATGCAGCCTACAGTATATAGAATCATGCGTTATACAGTAAACCACGTCATGCAGCCTACAGTATATAGAATCATGCGTTATACAGTAAACCACGTCATGCAGCCTACAGTATATAGAATCATGCGTTATACAGTAAACCACGTCATGCAGCCTACAGTATATAGAATCATGCGTTATACAGTAAACCACGTCATGCAGCCTACAGTATATAGAATCATGCGTTATACAGTAAACCACGTCATGCAGCCTACAGTATATAGAATCATGCGTTATACAGTAAACCACGTCATTGTGGTTACTGATCATTACACGGTAAAAAAAAGCACCTCCGGACAAACAAATGCCAACAACAAACAACAAAACAAAAACAAACTAACACACCAGCCAAACACCAATACACATTAACCAAACCAATCACAAAAATACAAACGCAAAAGCAAAAGATAAAAAAAATTACAACCAATGGCAACATACACCAACAACACAAAAAACAGCAACATTATACACAAAAACAGTAAAACACTATACAACAAGCAAACAAAACAAAACCAAAGGACAAAACAACACCACCAAAGTACAAAACAACAACACCAAAACTCAAAACAAACAAACAAACAAAGCATCAACAACAGAATGCAGAAAACAAAAAGAAAGCAAGAAACTCGTATCAGCTGTCAAATGTGCCCGCACAGAGAGCAGCATAGAATACGCGCCTTCCAGCCAACATCTTCAACGTCTGATTGTAGTGAATATAGAGTCAACTGTCTTCACGGATTATTTTAATTCTTATCTTACACAACTGTTTCATCCACGTCTCGCTACTATAATCCTTTCTCGTCGTGTTCTTTTCAACGCGCAAGGTGCATTAATTGGTATTCTATAATCCTAAGCAAAGCAGGTTATCAACTTTCAGAAGGCGCACCGGCGGAGCTAGCAGACACATTTTTCACTCCGGTACGTAACGTATGAATTGGAAATCATTCAAAGTTTTGTCACTGGTGGCTACATTTTTACAGCCCATTTTTGGAACCCAAATTACTGCTACTTTCTTTTTTTTAAACAAATTTATTACATGACAGCTTGCACATATACAATGACAGAATGATTTAACATCAACAAACACAACTTATAGCTGTGCTCCACAACGGAGCGTATTTACAGTTGCAACATTGGTCAAACTGTGACGGCAAAATGACGGAATGTTGTAGTTTAAACTTACCTTCTTCTCAGTCGCGTTCCACTTGCAGGTGAAGATTGATCCGTAAGTTTCCCGTGCCCGTGTACTTGGTGCTACGGATGAAGCAGGGGGATAGAGAGGCCTATATATACTGCAGGCATTACATGGAGCGTGGAGGTTTGGGCTTTGCGCTGCGTACGCGTGTGTGTATAGTGTGTGTGCAGGGGTGGGTGTGGGGGTGGGGGTGGGGGTAGAAGAGCCAGTACAGTCAAGCCTGTCTAAAGGGCCACATGTACAAGTATTTACCCCCCCCCCCCTTCACCTTTTCTTTATCATTCCTTGAATCGAATCAAATCCAGGTCGCTTGCCCCGGGGAAGCGTGTCGCCGCAGTGCAGCGCCGGCCATCCACCTACCTATTTCCCAATTTCAGAGGGGTACCATTTTTCAAGTCAGTGCTGTTCGTTGTCTATGATCCACGTTATGCGTGTTACCGTACCGGGCATCACATTCTGGACAAACATTTCATCTACTGACTTCCAATCCTAGTCGCAAAACATCATTTCGTCCACTGGATTTTTTCCTCTTTGGTCTGAAATACCTCTTTGTGTCCGTGCCCCCTTTGGTTCGAAATACCTCTTTGTGTCCGTGCCCCCTTTGGTTCGAAATACCTCTCCATACCCGTGCCCCTTTTGGTCTGAAATACCTCTCCATACCCGTGCCCCCTTTGGTTCGAAATACCTCTCCATACCCGTGCCCACTCTGGTCTGAAATACCTCTCCATACCCGTGCCCCTTTTGGTCTGAAATACCTCTCCATACCCGTGCCCCCTCTGGTCTGAAATACCTCTCCATACCCGTGCCCCCTTTGGTCTGAAATACCTCTCTATACCCGTGCCCCCTTTGGTTCGAAATACCTCTCCATTACCCGTGCCCCCTCTGGTCTGAAATACCTCTCCATACCCGTGCCCACTCTGGTCTGAAATACTTCTCCATACCCGTGCCCACTCTGGTCTGAAATACTTCTCCATACCCGTGCCCACTCTGGTCTGAAATACTTCTCCATACCCGTGCCCACTCGGGTCTGAAATACCTCTCCATACCCGTGCCCACTCTGGTCTGAAATACCTCTCCATACCCGTGCCCCTTTTGGTCTGAAATACCTCTCCATACCCGTGCCCCTTTTGGTCTGAAATACCTCTCCATACCCGTGCCCCTTTTGGTCTGAAATACCTCTCCATACCCGTGCCCCCTTTGCAATGGGCTGTACCGCCCACTAACTCTTGCCACCTGTGCGAGAAGACCATTATCTCGTGGTCCCATGGCACTTTGGACAGGCATCGCTGTCCGTCACCGTCCGTTTGCTCCTTCACCTGCTGACAGCAAGAAAATCGTGGGCGACAAGCACCTTCTGTGTTTGCCGGTATATTTGACGGAATACCCCCCCCCCCCCTCCATGGGGAGCAGGGAGAGTGGAGCGGTAGAGCATTCGGCTTTTACTACTCGGGTCGTGAGTTCGATTCCCGAATGGGGTGGTATAATTTATTTGGTTTTTCTCGTTGCCCCGTCTATGGTGGAAACAGATGCTTAGCCTGAGCCCTTAAAACACCCACCCACAAGTTCCCGATCCACACATACATACGCACACACATGAACTACTGTGGCGTATCCTACTTGCGCGAAATCGATCCAACGTCTCTTCTGGGCAGACGTGGAAAGGGTGGGGTGGGGGCATTTTCTTTCCCCGAGATAAAAATAGCGTATCACCGGTACCTGCAAGTAAGACATGTCGGGGGTTCTCTCCGGGTACTCCGGCTTCCTCCCCCTCTGCTCTGGAAATGTTCAGCCCACCAAATTTGAAAAATAAATGCAATTCTAAATTCCGAAATTTAAATAGCTGAGCTGACCCTTCGCACCACGTGATTGTTATGTGTTTATGTCCAGTGTGTGAGAGAATGCGTGTGATTCACGTGAGCGTGCGTGTTGGGTTCAGTTCGCGGCGCTTTGAGCCGATTCATGAAATTGGGTAAAGCGCCTATACAATACTTATTATTATTATTATTATAAATCACACGAGATTCCATGGACTGTGTGAAAGGCCAGTTGCATGTCAACACGTTATTGGCGGCAATATGCAACGGGGGTATATCTATGTTCCTACAGTAACACTGACCCTCACCCTGACCCTATGCATGTCATGACACACAGAAGGAACACAGACGTACGGAAACATAGGGGTGGGCCTGTGTGCAACGCTGCATACCTGTAGACAAACGTTTACACAATGACGTGCACGTATTTTCATGCACGCTTTTTGTTTCTGACAGAGCATGGATATTAGCTTTGCCGTCGATCTTGTAAACGAGTGCAACCTGACTGGTGTATAGTGCATTTGGTAATTCAGTCGGCAACGAACTGTGGCGATAACATTTTGTGGAGGTACTTTGGTCACCGACCACAGAGATCTCGGCCTAGTGACCTGACATATTCCATGGCAGTTGGCCCCCGAGCAAGGAGTCTCACTTTCTCCGTATCTGCTCGGTATAGAAGAATGCATTAATTTCAAAATAATACTCTGACGTCATTCACTGACTTCACTGTTTCTTGCTGTCTCATGGAGGTTTGAAGAGCACACGTCAATTACTAAGCGTGATAACCTTTTACGTAACTGTCATTTCAGGCTCTCCGGAGGTATATTTTAGGCTAATTACGATACTTTACATTTTTCCAGCCTGCGTTTTCCGTGAAAATTTCATTTATGGCGAGAGGAAATGTAGGAACTTAAAACCATTACTGTCATGAAATAAATCAGTTCACTAGGGCAGGATCAACAAGCAGACAGGCTGGCAAAGGAGGGAAGAATACAGGCAAATCTCTTACTATGCTGAGGAAAAGACCATCCCCAAAGCCCTCTCCAAGAAGAGATGGAAGCAACAACACTCAAACTTCTACGAGTCGACGATATCACAAGCTAAACTGACTGACCACACCAGGTCATCTTGCTCAGACTGAGGACTGGACACAACAGACAAAGTAAATTCAGTATTGGCAAGTGTGAGATGTGCCTATTCATGAATACTGAATATCTACTACAACACTGCCGACTCCATGATGCTCCCAGACAAGAAACATGGCCAGAAATAAGTACCGATGAGGGGTCACGCTCTATGGTAACACGAGAACCTCCGGAGGACGGCTGTACTGATTCGCGCGGGCGACTGACATCTCCATCAGTCTAGTGAACGACGACGAAGACGACTAAGCCAGGCATACGACAGTGGCTCCATACAAAGTTATGGCCGAAACTTGTTGGTGACTGAATTACCAAACGCGCTATACTATACACAATCAACAACAAAAGAAACAGACCAACAAAAGTCTCTTTCTTCATTTCATTTGAAAGTGCTCACACAAAATCTCTCGCACAGTAGTGATTTTGATGTGAGAAATGCGCGTGGTTCACATAAGCGAATCTACCTGAGATATTTTAAGTCATGAGAGGCAACTTATTACTTGGTGTCGTCTAGCCGGGTCTCGCACCAATGACCTGAGTACTGACGGTCCACAACGTTGCCAAGTCAACTATCCCAGTTTCCCTTCTCTGATGCTTGGTTCTCGACAAGGTGTCCTCTCACCCATGCATTAGGATTTTCACACACATACACACACACACACACACACACACAGAGCGAGAAAGCAAATTTGCATATTCTGCAAACATGTGCACTGAAATCCCATATTTGTGAGCTTTCTTGTCCACACGTGCGTTCTAAAGTTTGCATCAGCAGTGAGGCGGGGGTGGGGGGCGGGGGGAAGGCAATGGGAGATAGAGGGAGAGGGTGTAGCTGAGACACTGCAGAAAAAGGGACGGAGAAAAAACGTAACTGGGGTATGGGCCGGCTCCAGCGAACAATCATGGTTCTTCAACAATGACGGACCTGTCTTGGTCGTCTTTTCATGAAAATGAAATTGGTATCGCATGTTTACCAACAGGGCGTGCAAACTGAATTCTTAATTGGCAGCTGACAAAGAATAGAGCCTCCCCCTCCCCTCCTTCCTTGCCCCGCTTCACCTGTGACGAGCGACACAAAAGGATCCTAAGTAGAGATGTAGAAAAGCTGCAACGCCACAGTAGCTGATGCAAACTAAAGGCGACAGCTTGAGTGTGTTTACTTTGACGCGGACTGGAAGCAGGAGGGTCCATTGTCTGGATGTCATTAGCCGGGCAAAACCCCAGAACAGTGCAAGTCGTCTATGTGCTCTCTGATCCTCTCAAAACGTGTTGAAGACGAACGCATGCGCTCCCCCACAACAGGTGGGTTGTTTTCCTACATAAATGCAAGCTATTTTTGATTTATTTGTCAATGCACACTTTATCCAGACAGAACTCTGTGCCTGAGAGGACAGCGATGTCTGTATCTTGTAACTGCACCCCCCCCCCCCCCCCCGGGTATTGTACAAGACAAAATGAGGGCGGACATTCGGAGTTTGACAACGCTCAAGTGCACGTGCTGGTCACGTGATGCTGACGCATCGAGTTTGCCGGCAAAGCAGAAGAAAATGTGGGTTACAGCATTTCGGGAGGCGGCCGGTGGTGTCGTAGAGGTTAACGTCTCCCGCCACCAATGCGAAAGGTTGCGGTTCGAGTCCCACTTGGCGCATAGGATGTTTCAGCTGAAGAACGTGGCGCCGTTCGGGCTGACCGTCCACGAGTTCTCTCCCGTTACACCGGCTTCCGCCCGGTCTGCCGGCTTTGGAAATGTTAAGCCCACAAAATTCAAAATAACTGTAATTCTAAATTTCGAAACTTGAATTGCTGAGCTGACCTTCGTTCCACGCGATTATTGTCTTCACTGGTGTCCAGTGTGTGAGAGGACGCGTGTGTTTAAGGTGAGCGTGCGTGTTGTGTTCAGCTCGCGGCGCTTTGAGCCATGCCGCAATTTGAATTTGGTAACGCGCCTATGCACACTATTATTATTATTATTATAGCATTAGCGTGCCGTTATCAACTGTTGAGAAACGATCAACCTTCCCGGCAGCCCCTAGTAACGGTTGCCAATCCTCACAAGCGGTGCCGTTCTTTCTCCTAGCACATTGGGGTGACGGGGCAGAGACGGATAAAGACAGGTCCCACCTCTCAATACATGCACACATGCACTGGCCGGCATGAGGGAACGGTTACAGTCTTTGTTGCTGTGTGATTGACGTCTTTGGACCGCAGTTTAGTGCGTACTATTTTCTGATTCGCTTTCAATTTTTTTTTCCTGTGGTCTATGCGCAGCTTAGGTCGAGTGTGCCGGATTCTCTATCGAATAACCACTTGAATTGAATTGCGGGTGACAATTGTTTGTGAACTATGGAGGATTGTGTTTTGGTTGTAGTTACTGAAATTTTCACGCAATTTTCGGAAAACGTTTTTCACATTTAGTGGGTTTTTTTTTGTTTGTACTTTCTTCTCTCCCTTACATTAAACCCTTTGCAGCCCAGTCACATGATTGTAATACATGTACTTAAACTGACAGACCAAACATAAGGTCGCACAATGAAAATGACGTCATTACTGCTACGCATGAAGACTGCCCATAAAAGCATGACACCCACTAAAGCATTTAGTCTAGTCAGAGACATACCCAAAGTTATGTACGTCTCTGGTCTAGTGGGAGGAACGTTTACTAAAAATATATCCCAAAGGCGTCACCGCAAACTGAATGCACAGACGTAGCATCCAAGGGGATGATAAATATGGGAAGTTCGTACATATTTACCTTGCACAGCAAAAGTTTGTGCACAAGAGGCACGAAAGAAGGTAAATATTTCTCCAAAAGAGTGTACCGTTCTTCTTCATCAGTTAAGAAAACATGAGACTGAAAATGCAATCGCTGGAGTATGAACACACCTATTTCTCACACAGTCGGCTTCAGTGGCAAATTAGCATTAGAAATTCTGACATATCCTCAAGTCATGGTGTATTCCACGATACCTCTGTGGTTTAACCGTGGAAGAAAGAAGGAATGAACGAACTTTATTTTCCAACGGAAGTGATTTAACCAACCAATGATTAATCTTCAATCAGCACCCCCCCCCCCCAAAAAAAAAAAAAAACAAACAAACCCAAAACCAAAAAAAAAAACCAAAAAAAAAAAAACAACAACAACAACAAAAAACGGAATCCAAGAAAAGAAACAAAGTAAACTAGAGAGGCAAAAGCCTCCATGGCTCCCTTGTGTGTCAAGGGTCAAGGTCATTGACAAGAGTATGTTTGTAAAGCTCGTATCACTATCTATCATCATGCCAAGTAAGGCGCCTCTGGCGTTCCGAGTTCCTGGCAATATTACAATTTTCCAAAAAAACAGTTTGTATGGCCTTGACCTTGGGTAAAGGTCATTCAAATGAGATCTCATCAATGTCTATCATTATGCCAAGTTTGACTCCTCTAGTATGTGTAGTTTCTCCGAAAGACGGTAAAGTTAAAATTCACAACAGACTGCTTAAATAACCGACCTTCAGTCAAGGTCGTTCAAAAAGGTAGGCCTCATTGCTGTCTATCATCATGCCTCGTTTGGTGCCTCTACTGTTTGTAGAAAATGACAAGGTTAAAGTCTCCCCAAAACAGCTTGCATGGCCTTGACCTTGACTAAAAGTCACTGACCACAGGTATGTGATTAAAGGTGTTGCCAATGTCTATCATCATGCAAAGTTTGATGCTTCTGGTTGTTCTAGATTCTGAGAAAATGCAAATGTAAAAATTTCCAGACTGCTATAAATATAATGACCTTGCCCTTGGGTCAAGGTCATTTAAAATGGTATTTGTGTATAGATCTTATCACTGTCTCGAGAAAATGCCAATGTAAAATTTTCAAACTGGCAGCCCCCCCCCCCCCCACACACACACACACACATGGTTTATTTAGATGTACAGAAGAAAGCAACACGCACACTGAGAGCAGTTTCTTATTTACGAGATGCAGACGTTTGACTCGGTGTTTCATTTTCAAGTAGGTATTGGAGGGGGAGGTGGGGGGGGGAGAGAGAGAGAGAGAGAGAGAGTCAAACATTATGATTTTATAATTGTTTAGATATATTGTCGAATGTCCATTACAACGGGGTGAACGAGGAACATTCAAAACGCACACCCATATTCAACACTGGTCTGTGCACACTGACGAAATGGAATGGTGCACCCATATTCAACACTGGTCTGTGCACACTGACGAAATGGAATGGTGCACAGGAGAGAGAGAGAGAGAGAGAGAGAGAGAGAGAGAGAGAGAGAGAGAGAGAGAGAGAGAGAGAGAGAGAATGGGTTTAACGTCTTTTTCCACCACAAATAGGTGAAATCAAAGACGGGGCAAAAAGAAAAGGGTCAACACTGACAAGACTCGAACTCATGACCCGCTCTAGTGAAAGTCTACTGACTCCCGCTCGACTGCTCAGGCAATCCGCCGATCACTCAGTCAGTCAACAAAACTTCGAAATCATAAAATCTGTGCATTTGCATTAAGCCTTCCATTTTCTTCACGCCTCTGTAATGACACACATAATTAATGCGTTTACTACGGTGAATTTTCTTTATGCCTTACTGTAACGACCTATCACACACAATTAAGTGACGTTTACAGTTCATTTTCTTCACGTTTATTTCCTTGACAACTAAGGTGCTCAAACTATTTTCACCGTATAGCGACTAGCCATGACTTGTGCCTTGACGTGTGTAGATTTAATCAGTGTGAAGAGGACACGTGAAGTGTTTAACATGCGCGTCAGCCCAAGTTGGGTTGGCATGTGAAGGTGTTTAACAAGCTCCTCACGTTAAGGTTGTATCCATACTTAGTACTCCATCTCTGGCGGCAGCCTGAAAAGTTTGGGTGGTCGTGTATTTAAAAAAAAACCAAAAACAATACAACAACAAAAAACTCCAACTTTATTCCCTATCCTTTTACAGGAAATTGCTTCCCTCCCGGAGGAGCGTGTCACCGCAATGCAGTATCACCCACCCACACCAAGCTCTCTCCCTACACTAGATAATAAGATATACATGTACCAAGGCCTGAAATAAGGTAACCCATCACTCGGGAAAAACAAACAAACAAACAAAAACAACAAACAAAAACAACAATCAGAAAACTTCATGTACGTCGACCTTTAGGACATCTGTCCACTTTGGGTTTGTTTCAGTGGTCAGTGTCAAGTTCCAGCTTCAGCGGCGTGAGCACCGACAGGTCTTCTCAAGGTCTCTGAACGATCTGTGAACATAACCAAACACCTGTAAGATGTAACCTTGCACTAAAATTGGAACGCAATCACGTTTAAGTTTGACGCTCTCACTGGTCAGCGCACAATTCAGTACTGGTGATCATTCCACGATGATCCCAGGTCAATGCTCAGCAGCGTTTGAAACTTAGCGTATGAATACACAAAGGTACACGGTCACTGACCTTATCAGCAGACGACAAGTCTGCCCATGACTGACTCGGAGCCTAACAGTTCGACTTGGGCAGTCTTTCGTGAATTGAAGTGAGACGAACTTTTTACCACACCGCATGACCACAAGGCAATAACAGGAATATTAAAAGGCTTCAAAAGTCGAATGACAAGCGGTGCACTGACATTCGACATGGTCTCTTACACAACTGGAAAATGTGCCGCAGATCTCGAAACGCTTTTGGTCCAATACACTGACACTGCACTTACCGCTTGTCCAAACAGCACCGTGTCTGCAGCGCGCACACAAACCAAATACTGTCACCCTAGAGCAGCACGAATCCCACTTCCAGCATCAGGCACTATGTTGTCAATGTTTATCAGAAATATTAATCCAGCAAAACCAGGTATTCAAACGTTCCCGCTGTCGAAACTATCGACCGGCCACGCAAATTCCAATGAGCCAGTTCGCACCTCGCTCGCTTACGCCACAGCCGGAAATGAGTCCCCTTTGTTATTTTGAAGGTTTTCTATTACAAATTTGTTGGCTCAAACCATTCATGTTTGCCTCATTTAATAATTGTTGATTACAGTACAATGAAAAATCGTTCGACAAAATGTTTCGGTTGTGAGTTATCAGTTTGGTCAAAGTCTACGTGTGAGGTATTTTCAGAAGTGACCTAACAAATGAAAATGGCACGCAGTGGCACACCGCAGCACGGCCAGAGTGCATTACAGTGGCCGCTATGCACTGTCTGTGTTTGTTGACTTCTCGGTCATCATTGCGGTAACGAAGCCCCCCAAAGCCGAAATCGGTGACAAACTGAGCCTTCAGCGGGCTTCCTTACCGCAATGATCACGGTCTCGAAGTTAACGGACACAGACAGTTCATTGCCTTTAGCCTAATGATGGGAGATAACGTATGTGGTGATGTTAGGGCGATGAAGTCCCTCTTGAGACGAATGGTACCATGTCTGTTTTCATGCATTTTCCGGCATCTCAAAGAAAGGTATAGCTCAAGAACTATGTCAAACAAATTATCTACAGTGTCTCGCCATCCATCCACGCACACACACCAAATTCAACGCTTTCAGTAAAACTGTTCGCTGTCAAAGATAGGTGTGAGGGTTGACCTTTTAACACCGACTCGTAGGTACTGTACCATAGACCGTGGGAATGAACTGTTTGCTGAAGGAATTTACTTCTTTGCACGAAAGGCCTCGTTTTTCATTTCGAATTTGCGCAGTGCATCGGGTATGAATAGACCTGCCGATTCTGTAACCACCAGGCTTAAACTCACCACGCCCAATCAACTTGTTCCATCTTCTGATAAGACGTATTCTGACTGTGGTGAAAGCAGAAGTCAATATACTATGCACTCATTAACAAACTCAGTTGTTAAGCAATGCCAAAATGTAGCAACACATTATTTACTTTTGTTGTTGTTTCCTTAGGCCGAGCTTCGTTCAGAAAAGAAAACGTGCGTGTGCGTATGCGTGTCTTTATCTGAAGACTGAGGCATCCCCCTCCCCCCGCATCCCCTACACACAAACAAAACAAAAACCAAAAAATGAAACCTCAAAACATATAGGTGGGTTGCGTTTCTCCCCCCCCCCCCCCCCAAAAAAAAGCACCCACATACTTCAGACAGCTATTTCCAACAGAAAATGTTTATACGTCTCTGCCACGTTTCCAGTCGGGCACTATTCAGGCACTGTAACATTTTACTGTGACAACCGGTTTCTCCAGTCTGCTAAAATCCATTTCAGGCCGGTCTTATTTGACTATGCTTAACAAGATTGAAAAGATGGCCAGGGGTTTCGACGTAAGTGTTTTTGACACTTTCATACGACAACCGGTTTCTCCAGTCTGCTATCATCTTGCTGGGTGTTGCCCCGTTCACAAGTGCTTCAGGGATGCTGCGCTCAACGTGGAGGCGGCTAAACACTTAAAATTGGGATGCAGAGGGTAGTCAAGCTAACAGGATGCTATTTACACACACACACACACACACACACACACACACACACACACACACACACACACACACACACACACGCACACACACACACACAAGCACATACAGGATCACCTTTCCCCTGGCATTCACGTTTCTTGTTTGTACATGTAAATTCACATCACTTTACTCAGTGGAAACTGTATACCCCCCCAGGCATGTTCTCCACTAATCATTTGCAACTTATTTGGCATTAAGACATTGTTTAAACAAAATGACTGTGCTCTTCTCAAGAAAATTTAATATGAAGACATCCTCCTCCTACACTCCAACAAAAAACAGACAAACAAAAACACCACCAACAACAAAGAAAGAAAAAAACTTAAATTACACTAAAACAAATCTGATGGGCTATATTGGACATTAAGACATTGTTTGAACACAACGGCCTTGCCTTATTCAAAGAAATATTAAAACCTTCAGTACACCACCACTATAACTTGTATAATGCAACAACAAACGTATCATCCACAACTCACTTCAGCTTCTCATCCATCTTTTGTTGTTGTTGTTTTTTGTTGAGTACAAGTAACCCCAATTAACCTTCCGGCTACGTCGCTAAAAAACTTTAGTCCTACATCGTGTGAAACAACTTACCCATGGTTTTTAAATAGGTATTTTTCGACTTATTCCTAGTCCTACGTCGTGAGAAACAAATTACCCATGGTTTTTATATAGGCAGATTTGCTAGTCCTACGTCGTGGGAAACAAATTACCCATGGTTTTTATATAGGCAATTCACAACATTGTTTAATTACTCTGCTAATTACAAGTTAAACAACACAATTTTTGGCATGAACATAGTCAAACCATTTATTAACAAAGTAATGAAATTTCAAAGGTGTGACATAAATATTGACCGAGATACGTTCATCTAAAGCAATGTGTGTGCAACTTTTTACCCACGACGTCGTCCGAAGGTTAATGTTTTCCTATGTCACAAAAAAAAATCTGCCAGAGTCAAGGTACCAATATGTTTAGCTGATCAATTACATGTACATGTACAGAGAAGGTGTATCACTGTGTGTGTGTGTGTGTGTGTGTGTGTGTGTGCGTGCGTGCACGTGCGTGATTAAGGGAGACATTTCATGTGTGTGTGTGCTTCTGCGAGGGAGAGACAGGTGCACAAACATATCCAATTAGGTTAGTAAAATAGTCTCTATTTTTTTATGCCACTGAAAACAAATTGCCCGAACTGGGATAATAAAGATATTGAACTGAACTGAACTGAATTGAACTGAATTGAATTGGCCTGAATGTTGGATGCAATTCCACGCGTGAGTGGCTACGACAGTCTTACAACCAACAGACAAACATACTTGGCCACCAGCCACCGACCCTGGGGATGTAGACTGGATTTTTGCCTTTTTGATTTTTTTTTTCCAACTAATAAGATGAATTCCTACACCACACCTGCTAGTATGCTACGCAAATTTTCTGCTGCTGATCAGCCTATTTTTCCACAGCACACGTCTTACACTGTCACTGTGTAACTATTATTACCTAAAGCTCGGACGAGAACCGGTGTTCTCAATGTGGTTTGGCTGTAGGATTTACATCAAGACAAAACCAGATGCATAGCCAGTGTCAAGTGAAAACGAAGTCACAGTGCTACCATCCAATTACAAAACGGTCTAACTGCTTATCAAATCCATTGCAGCTTAAACCTTTTTACAAGATGGCACAAGTGTTTTCATCACCACAGCAAATAAGAGCTAAACACACCCTCTTCACACAAACGGGCAAAATCTGTGCCAAGGAGATTTGGCTGATGAGTCAAACTCTCTCCAACATGGTCATCCAGTACATACGCCTTCACGTTTCTCACACTTTCCATTCACACCCACATCCACAAACATTTCTGGCCACATCGGCCAAAGCATCAGCTCTCTAAAACCCTCTGTCCACAGCTTCTTCGTTTTCATACTCTGAAAGATAACGCTTTGTGAGGTTCACCAGATCATCTGCAACAAACAAGAGCAGAACACCTGTTGAGCTAATCCGGGATGTTGACTAGCACCTGTGGTGCGGTGCAGTGCAGTTTGCTAAAGGGTCTGCCAAGAATTAAACACTAGGCAAAAAACGCTTGGTGCACCACCTTTACACTTGTGTGTGTGTACACACACGCATGTTTCCCTTCTCCCTGACACTCGCAACTCTAAATACCGTAATAACCTGAACTTTTCAACCGTCCATACTCTTTGACCACAGTGCAAAATTTGGGATTATTAGGTTAAAAAAAAAAAAAATCTCCTTGCTTTTCGACAAGGCACCAAAACTCGGTCCCCAAGTTTTCAACCTGGGCCCGTATGCAAAACTCGAGGTTAATTTAACCCACGGCTACGGGCCTAACCCAGACTAGGACAAAAGAAACCCCAAAACAAAATTAAATAAAAAAGGAAGCAAAGAAAGAAAGGCAAAAATCCTGCTATAACCGAACAGGCACCTGGCTGAAATGGACCCGCTTCCTGAAAACCAAACACAACAGAAAATTTTACCCTAGAGCTAGTTTAGTTCGAGGTTAGACTCTACCTCGGGGCTAAACTCCTTAACCCCATGCGGGCCCAGGGCAGTAGAACTATGAAGCAACAGTAGTACTATGAAGCAACCTGAAGATAATGCCAAATGTCCAGAAAAAGTGAAACAAATTAATAAAACTTTGCCGATCTGACAGTGTGGCCATCTTGCAAGTTTCAATTTGTTTGTGGTGATCCGTTTGCGAGTTCAGTGGTGAAAAATGCACACATGCACTGAGTGTTGTGATTAAAATGTTAGGTAAGGGTTAACAACATTTTTTTGGCGCATTTCAAAGCCCTCTGACACATGATACTGTTTTATGCAGCACTCTTATTAAAGAAACCCCACCGGTAAACGTGGTGTTCAGTGAAGATGGATGGACAATGAAACTGAAACTTTGTTTTGTTTTTGCTCTGGTTTCGACCCGACCTTCCAATTCAGGATTTTTAAGTGTAAAAAGCGGTCAAAACGTTAATGTCACTGTTGTGTATACATGCACTGTGTTGATGTGCTCTATACGTTTGTCCCCATATGAGCCACCGCGCCTGAAGGCAAATAAAGGGACGGCACCCCTGTCACTGTTCCGCCCCATAACAAGATGGCGATGCGCACATTGTTTTTGTTGAGTGCATGTGTAATCTGAATAATCCTCCGTCATGGCAGTCCACTCCACTTCCTCAACAGGTTATGGGCCCAGCAGGCGTGTGAGTAGTTTTAGTACGAGACTTATTTTCGATGGAGAGGAGACCCATTATGAACAATGGGAAATCAAATTCCTAGGGTACATGAAGCTACAGAAATTGAAGGACGTTATTCTGACTCCAAACGAGATAGAGGTTGACGCAGATAAAAATGAAGAAGCTTTCGCTGAACTCATTCAATTTCTTGATGATAAGAGTCTCGCACTTGTGATGAGAGATGCGTGTGATGACGGAAGAAGAGCCCTACAGATCCTACGTCAATACTACGCCGGGTCTGGAACACCACGAGTTATTTCGCTCTACACAGAGCTAACATCACTGGTGAAGAAGTCTGCCGAGACCATCACAGAGTATATCATTAGAGCAGAAACCGCTGCAGTAGCCCTCCGAAACGCTGGTGAGACGGTTACTGACAGTCTACTCATCGCAATGGCACTGAAAGGCTTGCCTGACAGCTACCAGTCTTTTGTTGCTGTCATGATCCAGAATGAGAAGAAGCAGACGTTTGCTGAGTTCAAGGCTGCCCTGAGAAGCTTCGAGGAGACGGAGCGGTCCAGAGCGACAACTGCAATGAGTGACGATGCCATACTGAAGTCAGCCGGTACTACAAGCCGAAGGGAAATCACCTGTTACAACTGTGGAAAACAGGGACATATGGCGAGAAACTGCAGTGCAAAATCTACAAGTACAAAGATGTGGTGCAACTTGTGTAAGAAAAACAATCACACCGACAAGACCTGCAGGAAGCAGAAGAGACAGAAAGCTGATACATGTAAAGTTAATGAAGCCACAGACTTTGCACAGAGTGAGACAGAACATTTTGCATTCAAAGCGAATGTGAGCACCCGTGAAGAACTGAAAGCTGAACTATTGTTAGTTGACTGTGGAGCTACTGCTCATATTCTGAATGATGTGTCAAAGTTTGACAGGTTTGATGAGAGTTTCAAACCTGACAAACATTATATAGAGTTAGCTAATGGTGAGAGATGCACCAATGTAGCTATGAAAAGGGGAGATGCAACCATGCAATTCATTGACACAGAAGGGAGATATGCAGAGATTACCCTGAAAAATGCGTTGTATGTTCCTTCTTACCCCCAGAGCATATTCTCAGTGCAGGCAGCCACTGAAAGAGGGGCAAGTGTCGCATTTAGCCCAGAATCCGCAGAGCTAGAGTGCCAAGGCACAAAATTTGAAATTGAGAAGCATGGCAGGTTGTATTACCTGAACGCACTCAGTCCATGTAACGACAGCACTACTGATGATGCTGTGAATTATGCTCAGGATTTGAAGGGCTGGCATGAGACACTTGGCCACTGTAACTTTGACGATGTACTTAACCTTGAAAAGGTTGTTGATGGAATGAAAGTTGTGGGCAAAACGGAGAAGGGCGAATGTGATGTTTGTCTTTTGGGGAAAATGACAAATGATAGGAACAGAACACCTCGTGTTCGTTCAACTACACCCCTTGAGTTAGTCCACACTGATCTTGCGGGTCCAATTACACCTGATTCTAAAGAAGGTTTCAAATACGCCATTTCTTTCACTGATGACTATTCAGGAACTGTGTTTGTATATTTTCTGAAGAACAAATCTGACACAGTTACAGCTACAGAGAGATTTCTGGCTGATAGTGCCCCCTATGGCAAAGTCAAATGCATCAGATCTGATAATGGTACGGAATTTACCTCTGAAGCATTCAGGTCACTGATGAGAAAGAATCAGATAAGGCATGACACCTCTGCTCCTTATTCCCCACATCAAAATGGGACAGCAGAGAGACATTGGAGAACACTGTTTGAGATGGGCAGATGTTTGCTATTGCAGGCAGGGTTACCCAAGGAACTCTGGCCATATGCAGTGCACACAGCAGCATACAACAGAAACAGATGTTACAATGCTAGGCTGAAAAAGACCCCATTTCAGGCACTGACAGGGCGCAGACCAAACATTTCAAACATGCGCACTTTTGGTTCTGACTGTTATGCATACACTCAGATGAAGCAGAAGCTTGACCCAAGATGTACAAAAGGTACATTTGTAGGCTATGACAGAAATAGTCCTGCGTACCTCGTGTATTTTCCAGAAACGGGCAAAGTCGGGAAATACAGAGTGGTACAGTTTGTGTCTAAAAGAGAATATGAAAATGTGAACGAACAGGGAACACAAACAGAAAGTCATTTTGCAAATGATGATGATGTCATGTTGAAGCGTGATGTTGATGAAAATGCACATGATGCTGAGTTGAAACGTCATGTTGAAAATGTACACGAAGAGAGGTCAGAGTGCAAGTCACATGAAAAGGCCCCCTGTGAAGGGCAAAATGAAGGGAGATACCCTAAAAGAGACAGAAAACCTCCAGCATATCTTGCTGAGTATGAGACAAGTTTTGAGGAAGATGATCAAATTATGGCAAATATTGATTATTGTTACAAATTTTCTGCATTCCCTCAAACCTACAAAGAAGCTGTTGAATCCCCTGATTCTGATCTTTGGAAAGAGGCTATGAGAGAGGAAATGAAATCTCTGAACGAAAATGAGACATTCACTCTGACCACTCTTCCAGAAGGCAGACAAACAGTGGGGGGACGTTGGGTGTACACTATAAAAGAAAGTTCAAGTGGTTCCAAATCCTACAAGGCTCGCTATGTTGCGAAAGGGTATAGTCAAAAGGAAGGCCTTGACTTTCATGAAACTTTTGCGCCGACTGCAAATTTAACTTCAGTGCGCACTTTGATGCAGGTTGCTGCACAGCATGATCTGATTGTACATCAGATGGATGTAAAAACTGCCTACTTAAATGCTCCAATTGACTGCGAGATATATGTAGAGCAACCAGAAGGTTTTGAAGTTCACACTGATAGTGGAGAGAAAATAGTGTGCAAGCTGAACAAATCACTGTATGGATTGAAGCAGTCTGGCAGGAATTGGAACCAGTTGTTGCACAAGCATTTTACAGAAAATGATTATGTGCAGAGTCCTACTGACCAGTGTGTGTACACAAAGCATTCTGAGAGAGGAATGATTGTAATTGTTGTTTGGGTTGATGATTTGATCCTCGCTGCAAGCAATGATACACTGTTGTGTGAGACCAAACAGATGTTGACAGAAAGGTTCAAAATGAAAGATCTGGGCAAACTTTCATACTTTCTGGGGATTGATTTTGAGCAAGGTGATGGATTTGTCAAAATGAACCAGAAAAGGTACATACAGAAGGTACTTGACAGGTATGAAATGTCAGATTGTAAGCCTAGAGGCACACCTTCTGAACAAAAACTTGAAAGCAATGGAGATGAAGTTGACTCACGAAAATATCGTGAAGTTGTTGGAAGCCTGATCTATCTCATGATGGGCACTAGACCAGATATCTGTTGGGTCGTTACCAAGCTGTCACAGTACTTGTCTAACCCACTTCAAGCTCACTGGGTGGCAGTCAAACATGTACTGAGATATTTGAAGGGAACAATTGACTATGAGTTGTGCTACAAGAAAAATGAGAGCGGTCTGAATCTCATTGGGTACAGTGATGCTGACTGGGCCTCATCTGTAGAAGATAGGCGCAGTACTTCTGGCTATTGTTTCAGTCTGACTGAAAATGGTCCATTGATTTCTTGGAAATCTAGAAAGCAACCCACAGTAGCATTGTCGTCATGCGAAGCCGAGTACATTGCACTCGCAGCCACAGTCCAGGAGAGTCTGTATCTTAGACAACTGTTGAGTGACATGGACAAAGGACATCAAGGTGGACCAGTTTTGATCTTTGAAGATAACCAGGGCACAATTGCTCTATCAAACAATCCAGTGAATCGGCAGAGATCAAAACACATTGATGTCCGGTACCATTTCATTCGTACAGAATTGAGCAAGGGAAAATTGATGCTCAAATACTGCCCTACTACAGAGATGTTAGCAGACATCATGACAAAGCCTGCTACCAAATTTCAGCTAGGAAAATTCAGAACACTGATTTTTGGAAAGTAAATGTTCACAAATGTTGCAGGATGTACGTATTTTTGATATTCTGGAAAGTTTTTTTTTTTGGGTTTACCAGTTTGTGTACATGACTAAGTGAAGCACAAATAATGAGAATTGTGTGTTGTGACACTGATAAATAATTTTAGTTGGTAGATTGTATTATCAGTTGAATTGGTTACTGTAACATTTGAGACCATTACGCCCCATTATGATTTTTGTTTCATGTTATTGATGACAAATCGTATCGATCAAGTGGGGGTGTTGATGTGCTCTATACGTTTGTCCCCATATGAGCCACCGCGCCTGAAGGCAAATAAAGGGACGGCACCCCTGTCACTGTTCCGCCCCATAACAAGATGGCGATGCGCACATTGTTTTTGTTGAGTGCATGTGTAATCTGAATAATCCTCCGTCATGGCAGTCCACTCCACTTCCTCAACACACTGAATCAGAAACTTGCTCTTAAATGTCTGCAATATCAACAAAACACCACAAACAGTGTGTGTTTTAAACACTCTGTGACTGTGCCCTACTGTCAACTCTGTCACAGTCAAAGAGTTTTCTGTGTATCTGAAACCCCAATAAAAGCCAAACAAATTCATCTCAGTCTGCGCTTGGACACTGAAAGAGACAGATCACTGTTGGAAGTTTACTCCTGCAGCACACTGCCACAGCTAAGTGTCTTGCTCAGTAACCAAGATCGCACCAAAACCCATATAGTAGACCTTTATACCAAGGCAAGGAACACAGTGTTTGATAGGGATCTGCCCCCCCCCCCCCCCAAGTCACCAAAACCCATGCTATGGTGTATGGAGGTGATTGTGCACCTGTTTTAGAGTTTGTACAAACACACTGTAACTTTTTCTGGCTATAGTAGACCTTTAAACCAAGGCAAGGAACACAGTGTTTGATAGGGATCTGCCCAGGTGAATGTCTCGGTTTGTTGCTGTCGATGCTTCTGTAACTTAGTGTTTTTTACAGGTAGGGCTGTTAACCCTACGCAAACCCGTTTAGCCTCTTGGAGAGGTGGTCCACATTTGTCTGACCTCTACCCTTCAACCTGTTCAGCTTGGGTGACCCTGCCAGGAGCATGTGCTCCCGCTGGCATAGTTCTCTGGGTCATTGAGGTACACAAGCCACTACCCCACGACAAGGGGTGGACCATGTAGGGCCCTCCCTAGTACAGGCAAGTGAAACTCCAGCCTGTAAGGTAACACACCGCAGGGCTGGAGGACTAAGCAGTGAAAGCCTGCTGCTACTAAGCACTATTTCATGTACAAACCTTCACCCTGCTATTCACTCTGGTGCGTGCGATAGTATTTCTGTTTATCAAGCCACCGGTCACAGCATACTCTTCTTTAAAAGATGGCATTTTTAGCGTGCACACGTTGACATTTGAACGTGTGTGTGTACACGAGGGCACGACAAGCACTGTAAACACGCCTGCATGTGATTTTGACTGAATTTGGAAAGGAAAATCCACCCAAAGTCCTGCCTACCAGGGACTGGAATCAGGCGGCTCAGGTCGGATAGCTTCACCACTACACCAGATCCCCTTGTCAGACCAAACCCCATTGTCAACTTACTGGCCAATATTGTGGTGGCTCTGACTTTGTTGTCTTGGCCGTCAGTGTAGTCATCGTATCGCAGTGAGCCCGACACAAACACGCGGTCCCTGTCAAAACAGGAAACATTTTGCTGACATAGCAAGTCAGTGTACTAAAGACAGAATAGCAAATGTAAGAAAATGATAGTTTTCTAGTAAACAGTATGATCATCAACGAGCATTCTCAACCTTGGTATATGAACTGTCAAGCCAAACTTAACAATCAACTATCTCGTCTATAGCGGCCAAACACGCTGCACAGGTAAACATTTCTTTACATCTTATTTTGATAATATGTAACAGTATATTCAAGCACAACTAACTATATACAAAAGGAAACGGTAATGACTGCGAAGTGGTTACAAGTTAAGCAAATAAAAGCGACATGAAAGGGACAGAAACCACTTAACTTTCACAAACGACAGCACAGGTCAACGTTTCGGCTTTCGCCTTCCTCAGGACACAAACAAATAGGACATAACTTCAACAAACAAATAAGAGGTAACTCTGCGGACGTACTGACATGCACAAAAACAAACAAACAAAAAAAAACAAACGCTGGGCGAGAAAAGGACCAGAAAACAATAGTAAAAATATCACAACATGGTCCCTGTCACCGAAGGATGGGTGTTGTGATATTTTTACTATCGTTTTCTCGCCCAGCGTTTTTTTGGTTTTTTTTCCCGTACATGTCAGTATGTCCGCAGAGTTACCTCTTATTTGTTTGTTGAAGTTATGTCCCATTTGTTTGTGTCCTGAGGAAGGCAAAAGCTGAAACGTTGACCTGTGCCGTCGTTTGTGAAAGTTAAGTGGTTTCTGTCCCTTTTATGTCGCTTTTATTTGCTTAACTACAGTGTATATACAAACTTACAAAACCAACAACTTACACTGCATACGTAAACATGTCTTTACATTTTCTCCTGATAATATGTGACAGTATATTCAATACAACTAACTACAGATGGACACGTTTATGTCACACACGCTTAACTCAAACTTCCGACAAGTCGAAACAAATTCTTTTTCCCCCAGCCAAACTTGTTATTTGTATGACTAAATTTTCCACGGGAAAGTCGAACAAGTACTCCAGTGGATTAGTCAAACTTCGGTTATGTCAAACAAAATTTGCCCTTTTGGTTTCAGATAAGTCAAAGTAGTCACTGGCACTAGAATATTTTCTCCATCTGATGGGTCGGCGCCAAACACGGCTTGTACGTAGATTTGACAATTTCCGTGCAGGTACAGGTTTGAGGTGGTTATGTGTCTTGCGGGCCTAAAAGGCTAGTTACTTGGGATGATCCCCCCCCCCCCCCCCCCCCCCAAGCCAGTACGATATCCGTGCTGGTATAAATTATACCCAACACGCTTACGTAAACTGACATTTCACCGAAGATCTGTAGCTACATGTTCCAGTTCAGAGGCTGGGCTCGCCGCAACGCACCACACAAGATAGTTAATCTCGCTTGGATAGCACACAATCACCGGAGAAACCACGACATAGTGCTGCTTATTTTCTCTGTAATTTAGTGATGCTAATAACTCCATATGCCCCACATCAGCTGTTGTCCCCTTTTGCAGGAGCTCATCACGATCATGACATCTTCTGCATGTTGTTCTCCTGACATAGTTACCATAATAGAATAAAAGGACAGAGACTGACGTGAAACAGCACAATGCTACCAAGTTACCACAATTACGTACAGCGGATATGTAGGGAATGGCTTATGTGTTTACCCTAACAGGTTTATTCACACGATGAATTCATCCTGCACTCTTTGATGTCAACGAGAGATACGTTAAACAAAACAAAACAAACACACAAACAAACAAACAAAACAAAACAATTTAGGCAGTTGTCATGGTTTCAAGATCAAATAAGTGCAGTCTTTCATGAATGGTTTCATGTGTTGATATGAAACAGCCCACATGATAAACGGAAGACTGTACCATACGGTGACAATGAGATCTGTGGTGGGCTTGATACTGGCCTTTTCTTGTTGCCCCGTCTTTGATATCACCCTTACGTGGTGGAAAAGTTTGTTCAGGCTGATCGTCAGGGTTTCTCCCCGGGTACTCCGGCTTCCTCCCCCTCCGCTTCAGAAATATTTAGGCCTAAAATCTGAAGATAAATGCAGTTCTAAAATTCTGAAACTTACTGAGCTGACTGAAGCGGAGGGGAAGGAAGCCGGAGTACCCGGGGAGAAACCCTGACGATCAGCCTGAACGAACGGTGCCACATACGAGAGAGACAATTCTTTGCCCCAAGTGGGACCTGAACCTGATCCCTCACATTGATAACAAAGTTTTAACCACTAAACCACCGACCATCCCGGAACAAAGTAACGAAATAGCTACAGAGTTTCAGTGACACGTCAGTCTACACGAGCGTATTCAATACAACTGATTTTAGCAGCAAGCCCATGCTGGCCAGGGGAAATAAAATGTCAGTTTCTAAATCAAATCTGAGGATGAATGGGTGCTGGAAGCCCTCTTCGAAATTTGACCTTATCCGTTGTCACGGATAAGTCAAACTTCCAATAAGTCAAACACAAATCCAATTCCCTTGAAAATTTGACTTAAGTGTGTTTGACTGTATATAGGAACTTATGAAATCAAGAACTTCTACTGAAAGTGAAGCACTGCTCCAGATAGAGATCATGCTACCACAGAAATAAATCATAACCTCTGCTTCGGGGTATTTTGATTGGAATTCATGTTATCCATAAATTAAACTGTTGTCACACCCTTTCTTAAGGAGAGCTGCTACTTTCTCCCGCAGTCCTGGTTTGAAGACGCTCACGCGGTGCCATTCAACTCTGGCAACCGTTTTGCCTGCAACATGAGTACAACATACTGTCAGAGACCCTGCCAATGCCGGATTATCATCTTCACTATACATCTTTTTTGGAACAGTACCAGTGTTCCCGATCACGCACAGGTGTGCGTATATGTACACACAAAACTCTAAATTGACACACAAATTTGAGAAAGTGTGTCACAGGGGATGCACGTTTTTTTGTCTCGCCGTGACAAACAGTATTTTTCCGACACTCAACCGGAAACTCGATGAACAAAAAGCGATCTGTAACTAGCAGCAGACACTTGCAGACAGAATCTGATTGACTTAAGCACTCTGGGACACTTTTTGTCCAATCAAATTGCTCTGTTCTGTAAGCGTGGGGGTTCCTCGCCTTTGTCGATTCGCTATGGCTGACACGCTACAATTCACATACATCTCTTGAATACTTTTGTAAACAAGAAGAAGAATAAATGGTATTGATTTCAGGCTTTTGATACCAAAAGACCATGGACCCTCAAAATTTACGAAAGGACCCTCAGAACTATGGAGAGATAGTCCCAAGGACCCGTGTATTTTTGAATAACAGGGAACACCGAGTACATGTAGATGGCAACTGGCAATTGGTTCAACTTACAGCCCCGCCCTGGCATAAGAGGAATTTGGGCTGCTCTCATCATGGGAAGTGTGTCACCACAGTGCAGTGCCTCCCCCATGTAAAAAAAAAACAAACTTTTTCATGCATGCACAGCGTCTACTCTCTTTCCATTCCACGTCCTATCCCATTAGGAACAGAACTTTTTGATGTGCGCACTTGATGCTGTGTGCGTATGTGTCCACAGGGCGGGACGTGCACCATGAACAGGTCTGTGCATGTGAATTTGATTTGGCTCCCACCAAATTACTGCTTACTGGGGATTCAAACCTGTGCCTCAGGATCTATAGCGGATGCCTTAGTAAGTTAGTTAACCACTGGGCCAAATCCCACAACACAAATATACTGAATTATGTGGGCAATCTGATAGTAAGACTCTCCACACTTTGTGTGCACGCCACTAAACGCATCCCCCCCCCCCCCTCCCCACTCACCGTCAGCTTTAGTGTAGACATTGTTTGTAGCGACTGAAAACACAACCACTGGGTGACTCTCTGAACCACGGGTTTCCGCATCGCGACCTACACGACCCAGGAGTGTCACCTGATTCACACCTGTAGAAATAAGAACAAAGGACGCTGATGAGACAATCAACTTCTCACACTTACTGGCCGCTGCTTTCTGATTTGGGTGGGTACAGTAAGGTATTCATAAATAATTGGCAAGCTCCAAGTCCAATGGTACATTGTGCACTCTGTCCCATAATATATATGGTTAAATGTTCTCTGAAAAGAGGGCCTGTGTGCATATCAAATCTATGGCACTTAGGCCCTTTCCAGATGATGTAGATCTACATGTAGTGCAGATCTATACCAGCACAACTGGCTTCAACTCCTCTACCATGCTGTGTGAATCTGAGAAAAACTGAAATCTCAGGAAAGGATCTTAGTTCTAACAAAGGGAATGAAGCCAGTATGCAAAATAGTATACATGTACCTGTAACTTAAAAAACAAAACAAAAAATGAATGAAGGACTAAAAAAATGAAGTGCCATCACAGAGAGCTGTTACTCAAAAATGACCTGCGCCTTGTGTCGTAACGTAAACTCACTCTTTTCAAACCTCTCTGGACCATCCTCCATGTTCATGGTGGTGGTTGTCGCCAGACTCCGACTGTTGTACTGGAGTTGCTGTCTCAGTTGCGCCACACCCTGCATCGTGACCAGGAACACTTCATGTACAGCTGGTATCTTAATTACACTAACTGCCATTCTGTACTGTCTAACCCATGAGCACAATTATGAGACAAGTCTGATTTGCACCTGTTCTGTACAGCGCATCAGTTCTGCACATTGCTCAGGGTTGCTTTGAGAGCTACACACTTGGTGACTGTGACTGTCTAGTGTTTATGTGCTATACAGCCTGAATGTTACTGGTGACATAATACTACCTTGTTACAATGGGGTTGACACGATATTACCATGTGTCTATGTTCTGGGGCTCTATGTTCCCAGCACCCTATAGAATGCCGTTTTCATGTGTCAGATTTATGTTTCCCTGTGTTCATGCAGGTAAGCAGTGGGACCATAGACACAAGGAAACATAAATCTGAGGCATAAAAACGGCTCTATGTTCCTGGCTGTTTGGTTCCACACTGACCAGCAAGGGTTCTGGTTCTACCCAATGCTTGAGTGGCTAGGATTAGGGCCGGTAAGGCTTAGGGTTAGGTTCTCTCCACACACACCCTAACATACTTTGCCATCATCCTATTATATCAAACTGTGTCTTCCCGATTTCCCCACCCCCCCCCCCTCCCCCCGCAGTAATATGCAAAGTGTGCATGTATACAGAAAGTAAGGTCACTCCAAAGGCTAAGGCAGTACTTCAGGTACGCGACAGGCAAGACGGTTTGTCAAAGCTGAGCGAGTAGACATACTGGAATGTGGCCGATGTAGACTTACCCTTGTCAGAATCGTTCGCAACATTTTGAATCCGTGGTCTTGATTTTGCTTGCTGAGAGACAATTTTCTACTGGCGCCACATGGGATGTCAGTCAGCCAGAGTGAAGTCCCATTGACCAAGGGAAGCAACACTTTAAATTCGAGTTCACAAATCACAGATACGCTCCCCTTATCAGCAGTCCGCTAGATGTGGTAAATACCCAGCGCCCGTTTCATTACACTCGGAAGGACAAGCCACGGACTATCGTGTTGTCAGCATGCGTGCAATAGGTCCGTTTATAATATGGCAGTAAGAACCACAATCATTTGTGGACACGAACTGTGCTACATGAGATAAAACTGAAGCATTAAGTACTATCATAATGCCCCTTTGTGCAACGAACTTTTTTACTCAATGTAATGATTCTAAACAGCAGCAAAACAACCAACAAATTTTGTGTAAGCATTTTATTAAATATTTCAATTCAGAGCATGACAAGGTGTCAATTATGTCATCAGTTTTTCTTCACTGGTCAAGCGAATCACTTCAGCGGTATGATAGAAGTACATTATGTATCACCATCAGATAACACACTAAACCTTCGCTATTGCCTGGAAATAAAACTTATCAGGGAGGGGGAGGGGGAGGGGGGGGGGGGGGAAGAGAAAAAAAACACACCAAAAACATGCACAGCTTATCCCCCTACCAGCTTCAGAAAAATGTTCTTGCTGACAAAAACAAAGAAGAAAAAAAAAAGAAAAGGTAAAGTGGCAAATGAGGTGGTCACTGCCATTGTGAAAAGAAGAACAGCATCGACATGTCTTTCCCAGGTGAGTATCCAGACAAACTATGTGCTACGGGTTATGTTTTGTACCTGCTCCAAAATTTTCACAGATGAAAAGTTCAAGAGCAGGTACACTGGTCGAATCAGGTGTTATTTCTCCACATACAGTCTAGCAATACATTGAATCGACAAAGGTGACCGACAATGAAGAAACAAGTACATGTAGTGGTAATGAATTTTATTGCAAAGGAAATTTGATTTTAACTGCAGGTACTTGTAATGTACAAGTTTGTGTAGAATGTCTGCTGTTTCTGTTCTGGGTTTTCCTTTGACTGCACTGAAACCTGGGGTCAGACAGGCTCCTGGTTCTGTCAGGTCTGTTGAGCTGTTTTAGAATGTGTGAAAAAACAAACAAACAAACAAACAAAAAAAACCCTTTCCCGCTCTCAAAAGACACCTGCCAGGCAGTGTGTCTTTGAAAGAACTGTTAAGCAATTGGCGTTACCAGTGGATACTGCAGGCATCCCCACAACTGCTACGCTTACTAAATGTGCTTATTTACTTGAGAGAAGAGAGATGAGGAATGTAGAGAGGTAAGTGAAGTGTGCAGCCAGCCCGTCACCCCGACACACTGACCCAATAAACAATAGTGCCATGGCACAAAACGCATGCCATGCACTGGCACATATTTGACACAAAGTCATAAAATTGGACTCGCGCGTGACAACGCCGCGCGAACCCGAACGACCCTGGCCTCGAGGTCAAAAAACGCCCCGAGGTCAGAGGTCGTAGCTGCCTGCCCCCGAGACGGCCGCGCCCACAGCGCCCGGCCGCCTCTAAATTTACCCAGTGGGCAAAACATGTATCACAGTCACTCAAACTGAGCACACACCATGTGTGGTCAGCAGATGCACGTACACACCAAAAGCTTCCTCTGAAGACTTGCGATTGCTAAGCCATGCATGCCAACAGGAGCAGATCTGGCGGATGGTAAAATTCAAAGACCGAACTGCCAGAAGCCGCACTGTACAAACACGCATGCGAGGTCGTGGACGACCTGCCCAGTGAAGGGTTGCTAGTAGCAACGCCCCTCACCAAAGGAACACACTGGCTAATGTGCCAGGTCCTATTCCCCAGACAGGGTCACATGATGTTCTCAAACCCTCTTGGGATGGGTGTTTCTTCTTCCACAAAGGGTTTGTCACACGCTGGGTTGGTCGCTCCCCGTCAGCGAACCCAGGGCTGTCTGCGTTACTAGGCGCAGACAGAAAAGTTCTGACTGTGATAAAAAACGTACAAAACGCGATGTGGTTCACGATATCAGCAAGCAGTGTATCAGCAAGAAGTTGAACTGACACGTAATACTATTACTGTCACAATACACATTGCACTGTCCTCGGCCAGCCAGGCCAGCCCAAGAACGTGTGCTGCGCTCACACACACCCCCATACCCCAAGCAGAAGGGGAGGAGGGTCGGAGAGTTCAGCCCTCTCCTAGCACCAACAAACATAAAGTAAGAATCTCCCATGACCATCTGAGCCACCATGGAAACATACCCACAGCTCGGCTCACGCCAAAGTGTGATAAGACTTGCTATAAAGCACACCAAAAGGGTCATGAAATTTATGTTACTCAACGGACACAAAAAATAAAACTGTAAGGCTCAGCACTTTGAGCTCAGTTTTAGAAGCAGCAGAAAACATCAGAGGCTGTTGCTGCACAGTTGGAACCGTCTACTGCAAGAAATGACACTCAAGTAAAATGCATACCTCATCATAATATTTAGACATATTTTCCCCTACTAGCAGTGGGAAGAACTTATCAGCAGAAGGACCTAGCTTACTGGGCCTTAGTTTAAAACACATCATCTCCATCGAAATTAACATCTCGCCGAAAGAAGAGAAAGCAACGAGCAAATTAGCATTGACTGACAGAATTCTTTCTAAAATCACTACAGCTTACGAGCCTGATCAGGCAGAGGGCAGAATGACAAAGAGCAGATATCTACAAAACCAACAACAAAAAAACAGAAATAAAAGACATGGGCCTCTGAGGTCCGCAACACCACAAAAAACTGGGGAAAAAAAAGAGAAAAAAATCCTTCATACCACTGACTTGTGACACAAACGATCTTCTTGTAGCAATGATCAAACAGTGAAACAAAGCAGGCAAAGTTTTACAAACCACACCAAACCTGTATTGTACAAGTTTTCATTTTCTCAGGGGGTGGGCGGGGAAGGGGGTGGGCGGGGAAGGGGGTGGGCGGGGAAGGGGGTGGGCGGGGAAGCAGTAAGAGACTTGTAGGCATTGTCAGTCGTCAGACTGTACGATACCAGAAGCAACAGTTCAGATGGTCTAGGTGGCGAAGTTGAAGGACGTGGGCACAGTACGCTGGGTGAAGATGTAGCCTCCACCCTGCTCGATCTTCTTCGACTCTGAAACAGACAACAATCTCATCCTCAGATACGGGTGGACACAAATTTATATTGAAAAACAGAAAGGTGCATTCCAGGCAACTTTTGGGTACAAGCAGCACACACTGAACATCCTGGTGATTTGATCACCATACTTCCTGCATGGACAAGAGTTTGTGACTGGGAGAAGCAGAGAGCCACCCAAGCAATTTAAATGGATGAGAAAAAGGTATCAAGTTACCAGAAGCAGCCTTGCGCTGGTCGGCCAGTTTGAAGACGTCCTCCACCTCGCGCTGTTGGTGAGGAGTCAGCTGGGAGGTGAGTGCGGTGTACCACGCGTTGTCTGCAGCACTCAGGTCTGAAAGTGGAAAATACAAACACCCAAGTATTGTATCAGCTCAGAGTATGTTGTACATGTTGTCTGTAAAACACACAACTACAGCTATACATGTATGTATGTGTGCCATTGTCTAACAATGGAAAACAGCAGAGAGTTACAGTAGTCAAAAACAGCAGTTGCGGACACCACAATGAAGATTGTTGTACCAACAACCACCCCCCCAAAAAAAACCCTCAAAGAAAAAAAACCCAAACCACTCACTGCTGAGAATTTCCTTGAAGGCGACGTACTCATCCACGGGGCATCGCTCATCGTCCAGTGGAGTCTGGAAACTTTCCAGCTGTGTCTCTTCAGCCCCGTCATCACTGTATTCATTGTCACTGTCATCACCGTCATCGCCTGCCTGAAGGTGACCCAACATTAAGAGAATAACTGATGAACGACATATACTATCAAATCAACTGCAAGAAAACACACACACACACACGACGGATAAATATTAACTCCTGGAACAAAGATATTTTGGAGTGACAATCAGCACATTTGGGACTCCAAGGGTTTACACATAAGCATGTGTGTGCGTGCACATATAGGTGCATGCATGCGCTGCGCGTGTGTAGGCCGGCATGTGTGTGGTATGGAAAGCAATGGGTTGGCAGCACTTACTGCTTTCGCCAGTTTCTCCAAGTACTGCTGCCCCTCTTCATCTATATCGTCTTCATCGCTGGCAAGCACTTCCGCCTCGTGATCCACTTCTTCATTCTGGTGGTCATCGTCAGACTCCTCCTCCTCTTGGGCACGGCCTGTCACACAAAATCATACACGCAAGTTCAGAACTTTCAAATTCCACACCAAGCATGGAGAGAGCTGTGTGAAGTCGTGGGGGTATAGGGGGAATCTCCTATAGTATCATGTCATCTGGTATATCCGTAGGAGAAACATCCATGTAGCAAGGAGAGTGACGGCCATTCATCCATTACTCATGTGCCACTGCAGTTATTGCACGCATCAAAACCCACAATTTATCAGATTTTTAATGTCCACCACATTTTTCTTTGTATGGTCATAGTATTCTTTTTTTATTTTCTTTTCCTCTCTTCTTTTGTTTTTGTACTTGCACTTGCAGGCCATGCGGTAAATGCGTGAGCCAACAGACCACACAAAAGAGGCCAATAGTTTAGTCATCCAATGTTACCAAGCCCCCACTATGTTCAATGGGGTAGGCACAGCTGAACAGGAAAGTGTGCAATGTTAATCAACCACACAGTAAGAATGATCTTTGTATACGCCACACTCGTGTTTTATCTAACACTTGCCAATGAAACGTATTTTTACAGTAAAATGTCTTTCTCCTAGGTACTTACCAGATGACATGATACTATAGGAGTTCCCCTATTACCCTCACGACTTCAGTCAGTAGAGCCATCGTGCTACCCCTAGCACGGACTCTAGACGCTTCACGTGTACCCCTGTGAGCTAACCTGGTCACGTGTGATCCCCTACTCACCCCATACCCCACGTAAACCCGTCAGTCTTCCCGCCTAACATAAGCAGGAACTGCGGGGAGGTGGGAGGGAAATATGACATCATGTCATCTGGTAAGTACCTAGGAGAAAGACATTTTACTGTAAAAATACGTTTCTCCTACGGCTATACCAGATGACATGATACTATAGGAGAATCACAAATAGGGGGAGGGAGTTGCTGCTTTCACTCAACACCACCCCCTCACCCCTGCGCCTTTTGATTACAAAAGGAAACTGCACTCACGACTTCAGCCAGGCGTCCCCTGAGACCTCTGCCCTGCCCTGAAGCGGCAGCCCAGGCGGGCAGAGATATAGGTTTTATGAACCGGTCTGCACTGCTGAGCAGACAAGGCCTGGGACTAGCTCACAAGCATGACGTACGTAATAAATTTCGATCGGCTAAATCTGCCGACGGCTCAAGGTTACGAACATGCTTAATAAGGAGGGTCTTGCTACGTGTAAGTTGCAACCACGAAGCGACCGACCTATCGGCCCTATCCCCGGCTGCAGAGCCCCCCCCGGATGCAGCAGAGACAGGGCCGTGGGAAGCGTACCTAGCTCGGCCGACTGAATCCCGCAGAAAACAGTGGTGAGCTTGCGAAGCATAACCCTAATGGTTGGACAGACTCTCGTCAGCAGTGGCCCCCAACGGATGCTGACGAGTGAAAGTCCGGCAGGTAGCAGGGAAGGCTACCCAGAGCCCCCAACGGATGGGCAGCCCCCCCGCTTGAGCGGGTTGGGGGACGTAAAGCCACCTCCCCCAACCCCGCGTGAGTACAGATTATGTGGCCTTTTGGGCTACCGTCAGAGCCCCGACATCTTGGAGGGGGTGACGTAGCGCCGACAGATCGCGCAGGTAAAACCTCGCGAAGGTTGAGTCGGATCTCCAGCCAACTGAAGCGATAATATCGCGCAGCGCGATGTTTCTCTGGAACGCCACACTGGCAGCTAGGGCGCGCACCTCATGCGCACGGACTTTGAGCAGGTGCCTCGCCTGGGGTGTAATTTCCGCATAAGCGTCTTTAATAACAGCCTTGAGCCAGAAGGATATGGTATGGGCCGAAATGTCGTGCTTGTCCTGCCTAATGGGCAGAAACAAACGCGTGCGGCCGTTGCGGAAATGCGAGGAACGCTTCAGGTATATACGTAAGGCACGAACCGGATCCTGACACCTAGCCGGGTCGTTCTTACTGGTATGTGCCAAAGGAGGGATAACAATCTCCTGCGGCGCATGGTCCGGCAACCTATTCTTGGCCAGAAAACCAGGGGCCGTGAGAAGAGATACCGAGCCGTTTTGCCGAAACTGCAAATAGTCAGGTTCAGCCGAAAGCGCATGAATCTCGCTCACTCTGCCAGCCGTGGCAAGAGTGACTAGGAAGCACGTTTTGAGCGTCAGCTCCTTTAGAGGCGCTAAAGTTAAAGGCTCGAAACGGTCGGAGTTCAAGAACGTCAGTACCCAGGGCAAATTCCACTTCGGGAAAAGAGATCTGGCGGCTGGCCTATGCCTGGACAGGTTTGCCAGGAGATCGGACAGATCTTTATTCTTACCCAGGTCGCCCTTCCCCAGGTGCCTATACGTGTCAGCGATCATTGACCTATAGCCCTTAATGGTGATAGGTGCTAGACCCTTCACATCCGCCAGCCACTCAAAGAAACTTGCGATCTGTGGGGGAGTTAAATCTTCTGCGTTCAGATTCTGCTCCACACACCAGTCAGAAAGGACCCTCCATTTCCCTTCATAAGCTTTTAAAGTGGAGGGCCTTCGAGCGGCCGCGATGCGCGCCACTGAGCTATGCGTAAAGTTTCTTGTTCTGACGGCTGACTCGACAAGCGCCAGGCGTGCAGTGCGAGGCGGTCGGGACACGGGTGAAAGATGAGCTGACGAGGCTGTTTCAGCAGAGACCTCCTGCGTGGAAGTTTCCGCGGGATCTCCACAGCCAGGCTGAGGAGATCTGACACCCAGGATCTGTTCCATCTGAGCGGTGCGATCAGAATGAGTTCGCATTTGTGCGCCCGCATCTTCTGGGCCACTTTGGGCACTAGACACGTCGGGGGAAAGGCGTAAGCAAACATCGCCTCCCAGGACGTCGAGAGCGCGTCGCAAGACCAGGCTTGCGGATCCGGCACTGGGGATATGAACACCGGAAGCTTGGTGTTCCATCTGGTCGCAAACAGGTCTATGGAGGGCCTTCCGAACGTGTGACACACCATCTCGAAAACCCTTGGGCAGAGAGACCATTCCGTAGGGGTGATCTGACCCCTGCGACTTAGCGAATCCGCTAAAACATTCATTTTCCCGGGAATGTGCCGAACCGTCACAGAAGTGTGGTTCTCTAGCGCCCACATAAGCAGCTTCCACACTACCAGGCAAAGCTCTGGAGAACGCGTGCCGCCCTGATTCCTGATATACGCCACTACCGACGCGTTGTCGGAAAGTATCATGACTCTCTTGTGTGCCACCTTCTCCTTCCAAACTTTCAGCGCTTCGTGTACAGCTAACAGTTCTAACACGTTTATGTGGTGTACCGCTGAGGCCGAGTCCCAGATCCCGCTGCTCGTCAGAAATTCTGGGAGAAGGAGCGCACCCCAACCCTGGGTGCTCGCGTCCACGCACACTGTAATCTGAGGTGGTGTCTCCGTCAGAGGAACACCTGCCTTGAGCCATGAAATATCCAGCCACTTCTGAATGTGGTTGCGCGCGCCCGGCGAGATAGGGATCGTATCTTCCAGCGAACCGGTCGCTGGTCTCCAGTGTGCTAGCAGACACATCTGCACAGGCCGGAGTCTGAGACGGCCGAGCTGTAACAGCTCCGCCGCGGCGCTGAGCACGCCCAGGAGCTGCAACCATACCCGCGCCGACTGAACTGTCTGGCTGATAAACGCCTCTACAAAGTCCCGGATTTTCTCTATGCGTTTGTCCGGGAGAAGAACCTGGTTCAAATCTGTACGAAATCTCATGCCGAGATGAGTGAAATCCTGTGACGGGATCAAGTCCGACTTGTCCCGGTTCACTTTCCAGCCTAAGTCGCTGAGCAGCGTCAGCAGAGAATCCCGATCGCGTGCTAGAACCTGCCGCGACTGATTCCTTAGCAACAGGTCGTCCAGATAGTTGGAAGATGGGGATAGGGCTGTTCTCCGGAAAAAGGCCATGACTGCGTTCATTAACCTGGTAAAAACCCATGGGGACAGATTCAGGCCAAAGGGCAGACAAGCAAACTGGTACACTTTGCCCTGAAAAGCGAACCGCAGAAACCTCTGCGACCCGGGATGAATAGGCACATGCAGATAAGCGTCGGTTAGGTCTACGCTGATCGCGAAGTCTCCCAGTTGTACGGAGCCGCGCACCGAACGCGCCGTCTCCATGGAAAAATGAGGGGCAGTGATGTAAGAATTCAGACTGCTCAGATCTATCACCGGGCGCCACTTGCCTCCCGGTTTCGGGACAACAAACAGACGGGAGTAAAAGCCCGGGCTGGACGTGTCCTGCACACAAAACACTGCTTGTTTCACTAACAAGGCCTGAATCTCCTCTAGTAAGGCTCTGGCTTTTTCCGCATCTGCGGGAACCTTTGTCCACGAAGGAACGCGAGAGAGGGGTGGTTTTTCCGTAAAGGAAATGCGCAGACCGTGCGCGACAATATCCCCTACCCATGGGTCTATTTCTGCTATGCCCTTCCAACGCCCCGTAAACCTCTGGAGACACGCTCCTACCGGGTGGTCGGGTGCTGAGGGGGGAAGGGGAGGGGGACCCGGGGAGGGGAGTAGTGAGTCATAGCTGGGGGGTTGTGGCAGCAGCGGCTTGCTGCTTGCCACGTCCACGACCTCTGCCGCGCGAGGCGCGGCGTCCTCCACGAAAGGGCTGCCTGCCCCTACCGCGTTTTGAGAAAGAGTCAGCTCTGGCTTTACCACGACCGCGTGCTGCCGGTTTAGGAGCCCGCGAAGTTTCCACTGTTACAAAAAGCGGCCTCTCTGAGAGAGCCTCATGACGCACTCTACTAATCTCCTCTGCAAACAGAGTAGGATAGCCGCAAGGGGCTTGCCTAAGGGACTGCCTATGGTGAGGACTGAGCAGAGAGCGAGACAGGATCGCGTCCCTGCGTGCCAAATCTGCGTTACACGCCGAGGCCAGGCTCAGCGAACCTACATGCGTGGCTGCCCTTCCCATCGCCCGCGCAATATTGGAGATCATGTCGAGACGATCGGGAACATGTGGGTCCGAAGCCAGGTTATTTATGGCTAAAGAGCCAAGACTGAGGAATGAGGAGATAGCGAAATTCAAACGCGCAAACTCGGCATTCGCCATCTCATGCTTGGCAAGAGACTTAGCTGAAGTGAGCGGCGGACCCGCGGGGTCGCCGATCGAATTCACGTCGGCGTCAAGAGCCGGCACACGAATTTCGAACTCTTCCATGTTGTGAAAGTGATACCACGTGGGCTTGAGAGCGTAACGCGGAATGTTATTAAGATCCAAAAACTGACCTTCCTTGAGCTTTGACACTTTGGAGTTGAATTCCTCAAGCATCTGAACGAAGCCCGGCTCCAGCGGGAGTTTATCGGACTGAACGGCCGGGGCCGGCCTGCCTTCAGCTCTGTCAATCGCGGACCAGAACCTAGGGTTGTCGGAAGGGTCAGAGCGCGGACAAAGATCCTCGGGTACCGCCTGAAATATAGCCTTGAACGCCGGGAGGAAAAGGGATCTGTTGTCAAACACATCTTCCTCAGGTTCATCTTCTTCCAAATTTACCTCGCTAGGGGGGCCCTGGGTAGAGGGGTTCTGGACTGGAGCCTGAGGCCCGAAGAAACCAAAACCTTGGTATGGCGGGGTAAAGGGGGGAGGAGGGGGGTACCATGAAGGGAGTAGCATCTGACTGTAACCATAATCCATGCAGGGCGTCGCACCTCTAGCAAACCCCCTTCTAGAATCCGCCGCGCGATTAGCCATATATAAGTACGGCGCAACATACGGTGTGCCCGTATCAGGAGGGATCACGTCCCCACCCGCCTGATGCATGCCCGGGGGGGGAAGGGATTCCCTAGCACATGAGGATGTCGCGGAAGACAACAACCTACTCCTTTTAGGAGTGACCTGCCCAGCTTCGCTTCCACCTGGGGCGGTACGCTTCCCGTCAGGGTGTACCTCGTTAGCGTCTGATTCTAAGTTCAAGACAGACAGCCACGTCTCCTCGGACCAGGCTTTACATTTTGAGCATGTTGCACTGCTGTCGCATCCCATACATGCCACACAATATTTGTGAGAATTGTGAGGCGCTTTGAAACCGCCGCACTTGGAGCACGGCAAAACCTGTCCGCCCGGCATGTTGACCGGTATCGAGACCAACTCTCTACCTTACCTGCGGCCGCCGACAAACAAAACGAATACTACTGTGACCGCTGCTATAACGCCAGGGGTGAGGAGAGCCAAGACCGGAGCTGTGGTGAGGGCTGCTGCTCGCACGGAGCCAGGCGGGAAGACTGACGGGTTTACGTGGGGTATGGGGTGAGTAGGGGATCACACGTGACCAGGTTAGCTCACAGGGGTACACGTGAAGCGTCTAGAGTCCGTGCTAGGGGTAGCACGATGGCTCTACTGACTGAAGTCGTGAGGGTAATAGGGGAACTCCTATAGTATCATGTCATCTGGTATAGCCGTAGGAGAAACACCAACACCCTGCACAATTCTATTAGGCGATCAGCCACACTGTACTGCAGGTACTTCACTCGCGACCATGTGAGAAACAGCTACGGGACTTACTGGCATAGGCGCGCTTCAAGCCCTGGAACAAGAGCAGCATGGAGGGCAGGATTTCGGAGGCTGCGGAGGTCACTTCCTGGGGTCGGGTATTGGTCATGCTTAGCAGGGAACATAACCCCAGCACGCTCAGCTTCCGGTCGTGCAGTCTGGCGACAGTCAACAAGATCAAGGTCAGTCCTCTTTCTCGTAAAGAAGAAAACAGTGCGGACAGACAGGAAAAGGGCCCAAGTGCCTATGAAATCTGTAGCACTTAGGTTCTTTTAACAGAATGATGGCAGGGTAAGAAAAGAAGAAAGAAGTGTGAGTGAAATGAGTCAGCTTTGGTTCTGCCTGCTAGTGCTAGGGATTACACAATATTGTGATGTCCACCATGATGCACAACGGCCCCCCAACAAGAAAGAAGTGTGAGTGAAATGAGTCAGCTTTGGTTCTGCCTGCTAGTGCTACGGATTACACAATATTGTGATGTCCACCATGATGCACAACGGCCCCCCCCAACAAGAAAGAAGTGTGAGTGAAATGAGTCAGCTTTGGTTCTGCCTGCTAGTGTTAGGGATTATACAATATTGTGATGTCCACCATGATGCACAACGGCCCCCCAACAAGAAAGAAGTGTGAGTGAAATGAGTCAGCTTTGGTTCTGCCTGCTAGTGCTACGGATTACACAATATTGTGATGTCCACCATGATGCACAACGGCCCCCCCAACAAGAAAGAAGTGTGAGTGAAATGAGTCAGCTTTGGTTCTGCCTGCTAGTGCTACGGATTACACAATATTGTGATGTCCACCATGATGCACAACGGCCCCCCCAACAAGAAAGAAGTGTGAGTGAAATGAGTCAGCTTTGGTTCTGCCTGCTAGTGCTACGGATTACACAATATTGTGATGTCCACCATGATGCACAACGGCCCCCCCAACAAGAAAGAAGTGTGAGTGAAATGAGTCAGCTTTGGTTCTGCCTGCTAGTGCTACGGATTATACACTTTTGTGATGCCCACTATGATGCAGAACGCCCCCCCAAAAGTGAAAGCCATAGCAAATCGGGCAAAATATCGCAGTTCTTGCAACCACTGACTCACCCAAGGAAGCAGTCAGCATCGTGGAGCCACTGTTTCAGGAACTGGCCCAGGATCGAACCCTGAACATTAGGCATCCGCATGGCGGCAAGGGTGTCCAGAAGAAGCTGAGGTCGACTGTAAAGGGCGGCGATCACCACCTGAAGACACATGGTGCGCAGCTCCGACGTCTGAACCTCCCGTGTTAGACGCTGAAGAGCCAACTCCACGAAGGACGGCAACACCTGTTTTAACCAACGCTTTAATAAAAACAATGAACCCTTCAGTCAGACGATGGTGTCATGTACACAGGATGTACTTAACACTGAGTACGCAGTGTTGATGTAGCAAGTGCTACATGTCATGCTAAATGCCAAAGCGAAAGAGGTGTGACTGTAGGAGAAAGACTTACTGGGTCCACTTTGCCGCTGCACTGTAGCAGCACAACTTCCATCAGCTTGGCTGCATGCACCTCTGCATCTTCTCCAACGTCCCCAGTCAAGACCTGTTCACAGAATACAAACAAGTCTTTCCTCACACGCTCATCACAGGATAAACACACAAAAACACATCAACATCTGGCTCAGACGCCGCTGCTCAAGTTTGCTGGCCATGTGAACGAGGGGAATTTCAACAACTCAATACTCTCCCAGTCAGCCATGTGACAAGACTGTGAGATGCCGAGCGTTTCGGCTTCCATTTGTATAATGCCGTTCCACCCGAATTTGCAACTGTGCATGTGTGAAAGTAGTACGCTGCTAGACTGGGACACTGTCACAACAGCTAGTATCGGTAAAGTAAAGAGAACAAGATGTATGGTGGTTATGAAACCAGCAGCCTACAGAGGGAAGGACTGCCGGAAACGAGACCCCCAGTTACTGTCTGCAGACAAAGATGAAGGCCAGCACAAACGTGGAGGCCTAATAAAACATTCAGCCTGCAAAATACATGATGGATGCAAGTACAGCGTCAAACAAGAAACGCATAGAAAATGAGTCTGATGTTTACGGTAGTTTCCACAGACTGCACATCAGATGCAAGATCACTGGTGGACTTACAGTTTTACACATGTCGTAGATGATCTCCATGTTTTGGGGCTTGGACAGGAAGGCATCGGTGTCAACAGTCACGTAGTTGTGGAGAGCTGGCATCATATCTAGTGAGGAGACAAAAAACAAATACTACAACATACTGATGAATGCAACACATTTGCCGAAAGATCAAAGGGCGTACTGTTTTTTTTTTTTAATGATTCTCAAAAACCGAATGATATTGCACCAAATTCACAGCCAGTAAAGGCGTGTAGTGCAATGTCATTGTAATGCCCCGACAACTTGTTCTGTATGCCTCATGTCAAACCGTATATGGGCCTAAATGCTCATCAGATCCAGGGTGCTTAGGCCAGTTTACCAAATGCTGGGAGACGCTGCAGGCAGTGAAGAGGAGACAGTTGGTCTAACACTACTCATACAGTTACGACGTTTGGTCAAAGGGAGGTAATAAGACTAACAACAGCGTTCGTTTTTAAAATTTTTTTTTAATCATTCAAATTTTTTTTAAAAAGCAAGAGAAAAAAAAAGCATGATGCCCGTTCGCCAAAAGAAATGGCCCCATGCCTTTCAAGGACGAAATAGCCTGTAGTGCAACCAGGGAATTAGCGCGGAAGTAGACTGGATGTGACCAAGCACTCTGGGATTGCGGGGTATTTTTTTTGGACACATCAGAGGATACTCGGTCCCCAAGCGGATATGACAAAGTTGACAAACCTGTGAAGTAGTCGATACCATCCTTCTTGAACATCTGGTAGATCATGGGGAACACTTCCCACATGTGGTTGGACACTTGGCTACTGGTCAGACTGTAGATCAGGGACAGAACCTCCTCGTAGAAATCTGCACAGCACATATGAACATAACCTAACAGTGACACTTTAGTATCCATCTGCATGACAATGATGATCCGGCCATTTTACACCAGAGGACGTTCCCGATGAAGGCCTACCAAGGTTGAAACGTAAAATGTCAAAAGAATAATGGGCGTTAGGGTCTAAATGTGCACGTTTGCTGTTAGCAGAGCGAGTATGATGAGTATGAGGACAACGTGGTGGTCAGTCCTACCCATAATGTTTTGCTGCAGGATGATACCGATCACGTTCAGCACGATCCCCTCCAGCTGCAGGATGATCTGGTGATAGACAAACAATCACACAATGTCCCAATCACGTCACATGGCTCATCTTTTTAGTTTCTCTACTTTCACTTTAATAGGACCACACAATCATAAAGGTTGGACAAGCATTGCGTTGCTAACTTAGCGGCATATTTTGGTCTAAACACAAACCTCCTTCTGTTCCTCCATAACGTTCAGGATGGTTTCCATGGTGTTGAGTATGCCCAGTGCGGTGATGGCCTTCTCCTCTGATCCATCAGTGTCTGTGTCCAGCACTTTGGCGAACGTCTGGGCCTGCATACCATACAACTACCATCAACTTCCAGAACATGAGCGTACTTATGCTGGAACTGCAGTGCAGGCACCAACAGGACCAAAGTCTCAATTTAGGAAAGTGAATGATATTTAACAGATGTGCGCCCTTCAAGTTCCGTGTTGTCTTTGATGTATGCCATACTGACGTTTACATCATGTCAAGTTGTTACAGTTTGCTATTCAGCCCTATCACGGAATTTAAGCAGTCAGTTTTCTTAGCACAACACAAGCACCGCTCAGTGCAGGAACTGGCTTCTACTCACAAGGTGTGAGGTCATCTCCACTGCAAGGGGAGTAACTTCGTCCGTGTAGGTGCAGACAATTCTCTGCATCACCCCTGTCAGGTCATCATTCTCCGTCTCACGGATCACGTTCAGCAGCTCTGGAACACCAAATGCCAGGTGAAGTAATGTATCACACACGAGTATACCCCATTCTCCAAACAGATTTTTCTTTCATTAGCGTTGCATGGGTGGCCACATAAGACGTCATTCCAACTCAAGCTCGCAATTAAAAAAAAAATCAAAAAAATCTAAGCACTTCTGTGAACAGATGATTCGTTTATTGAACTTTCTTTTAAGCTAAACTTTGCTGACTTAATGCCTGAGGCAGGAGTCTCTTGGAGAATGCACTAGAGTCTGTGAAGAGAAAACTTAGTAGTAACGGTACACTCACCAAACACTAGCTGTTTCACAGACGGCTGCAGGTACGCCTTCGCTGCAACAAAAAAGTACCACGTGATAAAGAAACCACTACCTCAACATGGTAGGTCCACAATCCTGTATTTTTGGAACTTATCACAGCCAGTCTAGCACGCATTTCAAGGCTTGTTTACAGTTTTCTTGTCATACTCCAGTCTACCACTAGTACCAGTATGTGACCCATACACAGCGATCCTCAAATGTGTCAGGACCATGGTAGCCATTCGGGCTACCGCCCTGAACAAAACTGGTAGCCCGAAAAAAATTCTGGAAGCCTGAGTGGCTGCTAGGTTCTGATTCATCTCAGAATTCCTGCTCGCCATTCGGGCTACCGCTACCGGAGCTTTCACTCGCCTGACGGTAAATTTGGTAGCGAAAGCGAGCGGGCGAGCGCATTTGACAATCGCTGCATACAAGTGGCCAGTAAGAAGTTGCAGCAGTGGGTCATAGTTGGACGTTGATAACCTCACCTTTTTCTTGTTCAGTGATGAGCATCTGAAGGGCCAGGGCGGACTCCACTCTCACAGGCAGATCCTTGTCTGACAGCAGACATGTCTTCACCGCCTCCGTCGCCTGGTGCAGGTTGGCGTCTGTACGGAACTTGAGCTCACAGAAATACCGTATCACCCAGCAGGCCTAGAAAAAGAGGAGGAAAAAGTGACTTAACGAAAGAAGAATGAAACGGGCTAACAGCGAAGCACATATTCTACAAAATGTTAGGCATGTTTGTTCTCCGACGTTACTGACATGACTAAAAGGTTCGCTCTCTCTCTCTCCCCGTGCATTTGAAAGGGAAGCAACTGATTAAAAAACACCCTATCCACATGATCTAGCCCACAGGTATGACTGCAAACCTACCCGTGCTCGCAGGAACCCATGAGGGCTCTGGAACTCTGGGAAAACGTGCGATGTCAACATCAGTTCTGCCTGGTCCTTGTAGATTTTCCTCTGTAATTGAAACAAAGAAAGCGGCTACAATAAAAATGTGATCTGTTTTAATTTCCATTAAAATGAAACACACACACAGTAGTCGAAGAATGAAACCTCTTCCAGGTTGCTTTATTGAGAGTAGTAAACCTTGTTTTAAACAGCCGGGCCCGCAGTGTGCCAAGCAACCCATCGCTCTACAGGTCTGCTACACTTTTCCACACACCCTTACATTTCTCTATATCAGCTACTTGCAGCAAGGCCCCACAACCACACACCCTTACATTTCTCTATATCAGCTACTTGCAGCAAGGCCCCACAACCACACACCCTTACATTTCTCTATACCAGCTACTTGCAGCAAGGCCCCACAACCACACACCCTTACATTTCTCTATATCAGCTACTTGCAGCAAGGCCCCACAACCACACACCCTTACATTTCTCTATATCAGCTACTTGCAGCAAGGCCCCACAACCACACACCCTTACATTTCTCTATACCAGCTACTTGCAGCAAGGCCCCACAACCACACACCCTTACATTTCTCTATATCAGCTACTTGCAGCAAGGCCCCACAACCACACACCCTTACATTTCTCTATATCAGCTACTTGCAGCAAGGCCCCACAACCACACACCCTTACATTTCTCTATACCAGCTACTTGCAGCAAGGCCCCACAACCACACACCCTTACATTTCTCTATACCAGCTACTTGCAGCAAGGCCCCACAACCACACACCCTTACATTTCTCTATACCAGCTACTTGCAGCAAGGCCCCACAACCACACACCCTTACATTTCTCTATATCAGCTACTTGCAGCAAGGCCCCACAACCACACACCCTTACATTTCTCTACACCAGCTACTTGCAGCAAGGCCCCACAACCACACACCCTTACATTTCTCTATACCAGCTACTTGCAGCAAGGCCCCACAACCACACACCCTTACATTTCTCTATACCAGCTACTTGCAGCAAGGCCCCACAACCACACACCCTTACATTTCTCTATACCAGCTACTTGCAGCAAGGCCCCACAACCACACACCCTTACATTTCTCTATACCAGCTACTTGCAGCAAGGCACCACAACCACACACCCTTACATTTCTCTATACCAGCTACTTGCAGCAAGGCCCCACAACCACACACAACCATTCAACACTACCAGTGTCACGCGGAAACACCGCCCAAGCACCTATACAATGTCTGGCACCAAGGTGTTTTGACCAGATGATAGTAGGACAAAAGCCAGGCCGCGCACCTTGAGCAAGACTTCTGCCACAGCGCCGATCATGTGCAAGGCGCCGTCCTTCTGTCGCGCATCCACCGTTTGCTGCGTGAGTACGGACATGCAGAATCCCATGGCCTTGTTCAGCACCTCCTTACGCTTGGCTGTAGCTGTGTGGAACACGGTCTGGGCCGCCATCACAGGCGACAAGAAATCCTCAAACACATCTACACACAAATAGGAGACTGTGTATCAAGAGGGGAGCAGACTAAGATTCCTATCATGTGACAGTCACAGCCACACAGCAAGTGGATTTGAGTTTCACGCCCTTTTCTACCACATAAGGGCGATATCAAAGACAGGGCATGGTGGGAAAAAGATAAAAAGGCTCAAACTTTTGGCCTCCAGCCAGGAATCCAACCCCAAGAACCGAAAGCCAAAGGTCTACCAGCGTAGATATCGTGGCTCCCCACCAGAATAACAAACGAACACATTAATGTTAATGGTATACACCTACTCAAACAAAACAACAAGGCAGTGGGTTTTCTGTATGAAATAGCATACCGTATTTGACGCGGATGTATTCGTGTGGATCGTTGTTCCACATGTCGTCGTCCTCATCGCTGTGACACATGAGGGGGAAGATGACATCCTGAATGAGAGACTGTAACACAGCAAATGGTACCAAATTAATCGTCAGCCCACATGGGAAGATGCAGCACTTCCAACCAACAATACCGACACAAATGGATTTCTTGTGTGAACAATTTCAGGAACTACAAACAGAATAGCTCACACTGTTTGCAAGACTTATTACACAGGTAATGCAGGGTAAAAAAAAAAAAAAAAAAAGAAGAGAAAAAAAAGAGGGCAAAAGAGAGAACCGTAACAGTAAAATACCTACCTGAAAGTGAACCTTGATGTACTTCCATGAAAAGGCATGACTAATTCTGCAATATAAGAAAGAAAAACACAAATTACACGGAGAATGATAGGATTCAATGCACATACCAGCTAATATCAAAACACAACAAGATCAGTAGAATGTTTCTGCCAGCTTGTACTCTGCTAGCAACGCGTGAACAGAGAGGGTAACTTTAACTAACCCCTGGTTGATATAGTTGAGTGCCTGCTGCATGACGCGCGGTGCTATATACTGCTTCTGACGGTACTGTTCCATCATCTTCATGATCGCCTGCAAGATCCCCGCTGAAATCAAAACGGAAGAAAACCTCAATACGATGTAAAACAATTATCAATTGGCGGCACAAGCATGCGTCCTCTTGGAAAAGGTGACATCACTTCACTGAAATCAAAGGGAAAATGTAATCTATTCAGTAACTTCTACTACGAGCTTCAAAGACAAATCTGTGGACAGTTTCAACTGGAGTAGTTACGTGAGGCGGCCTACCACTCGCACAACTGTGCACTGTGGTGACAGTCCTCGCTGCGCAAACTGACGAGCATGGCCGACAGTCCTGGCTTTAAAAGGTATAAGGGAGGCAACTCCCGTTATCCTGAATCCACTCTCTGGGGCACAGAGTCTTTCAGTGGAAAGTACCTCTGTGCACAGTGGGGAAATGGCGCTCACTGCGCTACCGTGACGGGCCTAAATTGTCTCGGTGCTCTCAAACACAAGGTCGCGCACTATGTCATCCTTGACCAGCTTTGAACCCAGAGGGATCCTCAGTGGCGCAAGTGATTAGCAGGCTGTCTTCAGAGTGAAAGTAGGCGTGTTTCTGAATCAGAGACATACATAACCTGTCAGGAACCAGTGGCCAAGCAGATCCTGCGGAGGAAGTGGGGCTGGATTGGACACACCCTCAGGAAGCCAGCATCCAGCACCACACGCCAAGCCCTGACATGGAACCCGCAGGGGAAAAGGAAGAGAGGCCGGCCTCGCAACAGCTGGAGGCGGGACACTGAGGCAGAGCTATGTAAGCAGGGGACCAACTGGACTGGAGTGGCAAGACTAGCCCAGAACAGAGTGCGATGGCGAAGGGTTGTCGATGGCCTATGCTCCACGTGGAGCCAAGGGCCTAAGTAAGTAAGTAGAGTGCAACACCCTTGCCTGTCAGAGTGCAACCCCCTTGCCGTTTACTCACATCCTGTTGGATCAGTGTACCACGTAAACAGTGACATCAAAGCGCAACAATAATTGTCCGCTGGCAAAGATTTTGCCCAAACGAAAAGTGGTCGGATATTCAAGACTTCGTTTCAAATCGAATCATATGACACACAAGTCTCTGCTTTTCTAAAAAAAATTCGCCATTTTTGAAAATGGCGCTGGGTGTAAGCAGTCACATTTTCACGCCCCGCCGAAAAGGGACTGCACTCTGGAGTCTATCCCGAATCAGGTAAGTTTGGAGTTGTCTCCCATTGCTTAGCATGGGTAAGCTTGGCTGGTTTTTCATGGAGCATGGGGCCCACTTCTGATAGTAACACCATCAGGCAAGTGTAGGGATCATACAATGAACTGGAAAGTAGTTACCTGAGAAGGTTTTCAAGTACCACTCCGAGAACTGCACATACTCTTTGGTGACATTGCCAGGACTCCCGTATCTGATGTAACACACAAACACCAACAGTCAACAAGAAACCTGTGCAGTATGAACTATAGCAGATTATGAAAGAGGCAAACACCAACATCTTGACATGTTTACAGTTATCGGCTTTTACTTTCTAGCGTTTCTTGTTCCGCTACTTATGCCTCTAGATAACTTGCACCTCACCAGCTGAGGGTGTTCACTGACACTTGTTTCTACAAGTACGGGTTTGTCACTTTTGAACTAAGACCAGGAAGGTTGTTTTTGTCAAAATTACCTTTTTGGAATATATTTATAAATATATTATTTAAAGATGCATGTGTACACTGGGAACAATGTCTGAAGTCTCACCTTTCAAAGATCCTGGCCAGGATATGCACTGCCCACTTCTTGGCCTTCCACCAGGACAGTTCTGGCCGCTCATCTTCGTCAATCTGGTTCGTCTCCTGCACACAAGAAAATGTTCACCAGTCTCACTTGGCACTGGTCTAAAAAGCATCACAGAATCACAGTGTACTTACGTACAACTGTGTCACCTCCTCCTGTCCTCCGTGTCTGTCTTCTTTGCTTCAGTTTTACACTCCATCTAGACAACTTCGTTCTGCTGCTGACACTCGGAAACTCCCATGTTCCTCATGTCACCTTTGGTCAGCGTAGTTATTCATACCAGGGTCCGACTTGTTGGAATGATCTCCCAGTTTCGATCAGATACGCAGACACAAAACTATCTATCAAAACAAATTTGAAAACCCACCTCTTCACAGCCTTCAACCAATAACTGTTGCATCATCATCATCTTGCTGGTCATATATGTGTGTGTGAGTGAGAGTGTGTGTGTGTGTGTGAGTGTGTGACAGGGGCAGCCCGTGTAAGATGCTGCACATCATGTGTTTTTAGTTAAATGTATGTGTGGAGGCATGTTGCGTGTGTTTCTGGGTGAGTGAGTGTGTGTTCTTTGTAAGACGCCCTGAGCTCCCGCGAGAGGGAGGGCGTCCTTCAAGTACCCATTTTATTATTATTATTACTGAACTGTAGTAAAGTGCCCTTTAACTCTTTGACGACGGATCGCAATTTCTGACACACGATTTCCTATAGGAAATCGTGTGTCAGAAATTGCGCTCTGTCGTCAAAGAGCACAGTCACACTTGGTTATTCCAGCACTGACATTAGTGCGACTCACAGAATCAAACCACAACGTACCACAATGTACTGAAGGATAGTGAAGTGCGACACGCGCCTGGTTATTCCTGCATTAACAGTAACACTAATCTGACTTACTGGTGGTACATCCCGCTCCACTATCTGACGCAGCACCTCCATCCAATGGGTGAACACTTCCTTGGTGACCACTTCTTGAGGCAGGTGGTTCTGCACACAGGACAAGACATTGTAACCTGCATTTCTTTTTTTCTTTTCACATGCACCACACGATACACCCAATCCCTTTACCCAGACAGCCTTGACATCCAAAATACAATTACTAAGCTGCAGGTTTGGAGGAACGCATCATTTGCAGTTTGCGGGCAATAATTGTGCAAGTACGAGCTCAGTTCTCATTCAAAGTTGTAAATCTGCATTATGGTCACTTGACCCCGCGACAGTCGCTTCTATGATGCTCACAGAAAAGAAAAGGAGGCAAATCACTCCAAAAGAAGCGAGAACCTCGCCTGCAACACCCTCAAAAATATGTTTTTCACTGCACGAAACCGTCCTAAAACATTCACAAGATTTTCAAGGAAACAAAGATGCACACCACCATGGTACAAGATTTCAGAACTGGAAAATACACCCGACAACACATAGACAAATTTCAACTACAAGTGTCGTGCACCATACATGATATTGTGTGTGTGTGTGTGTGTGCATTGGGTGTGTGATCCTTAACCTGCGTACTAAATCATCAGCTGGACAGTCTACATACTGCGCATGCTTGGGATGGGCATGTGAACACTGATTCTTTACCTGTGTGAAGGCGTAGAAGATCTTGAGGATCTGTTTCTGCAGCAGGTTGGAGGCCTCTGAAGGGTCCGGCATGAGCTGCAGGATACGTTGGTAGATGAGCGGCATCATGTGTTTCATGGTCTGGTCCATGATGCTGCGTTCCTCGCTGCGCTTGTACCTGAAACCAAACAGCAGCACAAGTTCACAGTCACACTGTGTCTCACAGAAAAATGTCATGAAAATCTTACAGAAATAATTAGTACTTTGACCTTACCCCCCCCCCCTCCAAACTTTTTGAATTTTTTTTTTTTGTTCTTAAAAAAAGAAAGAAAAAAAGAAAGCTTTTTCTTTATAGGGTGGGTGAGGGATTTGAGGTTCAACGCTATGTCCACAGCATGGGTGATTTCAGATATGGAGCACTAGAAAAACCCAATACCTATTTTGTTTATAGGGGTTGGAAACTTCATCCCCCTTATCGCAAGTCCAATGTTCAACCATACAAGCCACCTACACTGCCCTCTTTTGGTTTGAAACAGCTCCACAGTTTTCAGAAAACAGTTTTAAAATTGCGAGACGGGGACAAAAAGCACACTAAGTAAATACTTAAGGCGGCCAACATTCTTACTCATAGACTTTGACGAGCTGGTAGATGGACATGAGCGCTCCCATCCATGTGGCGTGATTGTCAGATTGTAAGTACATGGCCATCTTTTCCGCAGCGTTTGGCCAACGCCCAGGGAAGTCGCACTTGATGATGTGACTGATGCATACACACAACTGTACCCTGAAATACAGAAATCAGTAGGGAAAATGACCAAAGCACCAGCCAGCTGCAGGTCGCTGATAGTAATACGACTGGCTCCACTGCCCTGACTTTGTTATAATAAATGATTGTGGAGAACCAGACAAGCATGGTAACTATTGGTAAGGCTGAAAGAATACACTCGGAAGACCTCTGCCAGAAGTCGTGTAGCGTTTAACTGGACCAAACACACGCTGCACTACATCTATCAGGAGTCCGGGCTTTCTGGAGCGCACAGATGCCACCTCAACTAAAGTGCCTGTGATCAATACACACACATTTATCATACAGGTCACTATTCCATTTCTCACACCAGCATGTGCACTCGGAGCACATGAAGACTTTTATGACTCTACACCCTTAATGATTAAATTATTGTGAGTTACCTGACAGGGTCAGGAGCGTGAATGATGGCCTCCACAATGTTATCGCGAATAGGCTGGCGGTCCTGCTCGTGTATGCTGAAGGGGATTGGGTCTGCAGGATTCTCCACTTCTTTTTCAGACCAGAACTGTGTCACCATGTTCTTCAGGTAGATGATACCTGTGGAAAGAAAATTAAGTCTAATTACCAATAGTTTCTTACACTCAACTGTAAATTCAGCACAATCTTAAACTGAAACTAGCATCACCATTATGATGACATCAGCTAACAGCTCAGTTCTGATACAAAATGTTCATTATACTTCATTTAACAGTTAGTGTCATGGCATCATTAGGAATCCATTTCCAAGTCTTCAGTTTGTGGGTGTGTATCCAGGACTGCCACTCTGAGAGACAAAAAGCCTGAAAATTGACCCTCAAAATCTGGAAGGAAAGCCAGACTCCAGGGAGCCAGTGGAAGAAAGGACTTTGCCCGAAGGAAGTGAAAAGCGGGGTGGGGGGTTTGTCGGGTGCTGTGATTGACACAGACTCACGATGTTTTTGGCAGGAAAACGCTTTAAAAACCAGGAAAGGACTTTGCCCGAAGGAAGTGAAAAAAAAAAAAGGGGGGGGGGGGGGGCAGAAAAACGCTTTAAAAATCAGGAAAACTCGTCACACTCACAGCCAGTTAAAAAATCAGGAAAGCTCATCACAGCAGGTTCAAAAAGCAGGAAATCCTGCCGCAGCAGGAAGAGTCGCAGCCCTGAATATGAGGCGCAAAATGCACCATACCCGGGAAGGCCGACGGTCCAGAGATAGACACAGACTCATGATTTTTTTGGCCAGAAAACGCTTTAAAAAGCCAGAAAGCTCTTCACAGCCGGTTCAAAAAGCCGGAAATCCAGCCACAGGAGGAAGAGTGGCAGCCCTGTGTATCACTGTATTCTACATCACTACAAAACTGTACAATGTGGTGCCCACTGTACCTGCTTGCCGCACTGGCATGTCGACCTGGTCTGTCATGACCACCTGAAGAAGCACTGGGGCGAAGCCAATAATCTTATGCACCTGAAATATTGTGCAAATTTGAAGTCAGAATTCACATTCAAAGCTTATCCAGATTAACTTACGTCACGCTCATACTCATAATAATGGTAGATTGCACAAATTGTGATAAATTAAATATTAGTTTCTCCCCCATATCTCCCCCCCCCCCCCCACTTCTGTCTCTAGTGAAAATGCGTGCTCTCAATCGTCTCTGCAGTGAGTTTCTCAGTGGGTGCCCGGATTGGCATGCCATCCCTGCTGGCGCTACTGCTGTAAGTACAGAAAAAAAAAATCAAAAACCCATGTGAAAGATAACTGTCAGATCTAGGACGTATAGTCTATGGCAGTCCTTTAGTGGTCCCGCCGACATCATAAAAATGAGCTTGTGCTGACTGAACAGTTGACTTTCCTCGGTACTGACGAACACATGGTCGCCATGCCTGACATTGTTGCGCGATGAAGAGCAAAAAAGATACCTCCGAAAGTTGTTTTTCCGCTTCCTCACGCTGACTTGGGTCGAGGGTGGCTCGGAGAACCTCAACAAGTTTGTTGACATCCATTTTGTTCGTGTTTCTTTTCGAAAAGTCGTAGTTCTCCAGAAAAAGTAAGTCCAACGGCCGCAGACCGCGTGCAATGTCGATGGGAGTCGCGCCAAGAGAGGCTCTGACGTCACGAAAAAGCCGAAACGGATGTCGTTATCAAGACATAAAAAAATAAATAATGTTGTTTCTGTTAGAATAACCAGTTAAAGTATGCTTCTGTTAGAATAACCAGTTACTCTTTTTTTCTGAAATACAATGCTATTAATTATTTCCTTGTGACCTATTTAATACGACAACGTGAAACCGTATTGCCCGAGAAAAGTAATTCCGAGTCAGCTGATCAAGATGCACTGAATGCATTTCAGCAGCGGGCAACGATTGTGAGAACGCAGGAGATCCAAAATGTAATTATACGCTCACTTTAGCTTTTGATTGCCTTTTATGGCCTTGTAGTAGTTAGAAGACTCAGTAGTGATACTTGGGCGTGCGCCCCTTTGTTTACGGAAATAAAACGTGGGCTGTGTGACAGAATGATTCTTTTGACTTTTTCAGTTTTTGATGCAAATTCTGTACTGTGGCCAATCAGGCGTTCGTTCGTTTAATTTTGTGATTCAGAATGGACAGATGTTCTCGAGTTTGTATTTCACTTTGATGAGACCTGTCCGTGAATATGCAGATGTAATGTGGAACCCATAGAAATGTAAGCGTTGAATCTGTTCAGAACGACTGGAACGTTACTTCCAAATTTGGCAAAACTTTCCTACGAAGAGGGGCTTCGTGAATTGATCTTCTTTTCTTTGTGTGAAAAAGTAGGGTAGCCTCATACACGTTTACGTAATAATAAGTGATGTATAGACAATACTGATAGTACCTACTTTGAATTACGGCGGTCCGTGACGTGCAGGCAGTGAAAGAATGATTACTGAGAAGAGAGTTGTTTTCAGTCAGAGGATCGTAAGTGACTGGAATTCACCGCCAAACTCAGCTGTATGTGCCAAATTTTGTGTGATTCCAAACTGGAAGTTGATTTAAAAAAAAACAAAAAACAAAACAAGAAGGATTTGACTTACGTTTACTGATTAAAACTTATTCTGGCACACTCTCAGTAATACCCTATTAATTGTGAAAAACTGTGTGCCAAATGAAGGGGCCTACAACAAGCGTTTAAGCTTATGGCCTGATACATGATGTTGATGTTGTGTGAAGAAGAAACCTTTTCAGTCCATAGGCATCCTGAACATTCACCTTGAACTTGAAGTCCTATCAGTTTCTACTTTCATGTTCGCAATGCCTCTATTTAGGTGACCGTCTCTCCATACACCAGACTAGCTCGATGTAATAGAGGCAGCCTACTGTTGCCAAGGGGCCTCTCGGGGCAAAAATTTTAACCACCAGTGTCAACACTGACGTACGGTATGAGAAAAAAAGAGCTTACAAGTCTGTGGTCATGGAAATGGAGGGACACTGCATTTCATGTTTGTTGATGTTTACTTTTAGGGCGTCAAGACCAAGAACAGACAATCTGGACCGACTAGAGTCTGATGTGAGTGAAGTCACCCATCTTTTGAAAGAAAATGTGGAAAAGGTTGTCCAGCGAGGGGAAAAAATTGATGATCTTCAGACTCGCTCAGGTGGGTTGTGTAAATCTTCCAAAAAGTTGTGCAGTGCATTTGCAGGATTCTCAGCATGTGAGCCCGAAAATTACTCTCCTAATGCAGGGACGGCCAGATCAAATGTTTGGGATCTGATGGATTGATCAACACGCATGCCTACCGTTACGGAGTAGCCGTATTTCACGTGCGAATGTTTGTGATCGTCAAAATCTGTCTCGTTTTAATCTCATTTACACAAAACCAAACCATCTGACTTATCTTTTTGGGATACATGTAATTTCAGGCAGGTGAGCCAAAACGGTGATTAAGTTTTGTGCCTGAGGCTTGGTTGATGTACTTGTAATGTATTCTTGGTGTGTAGTGTTCCAGATGTTTAAGTTTTGTATCCCGGGTATGTTACATGTATGTAATTACGGGGTACTGCATCAAGCAGAATAAAGGAGCCAAGGAAATGAACAGTCAGGGAGAACCTTTACCACCAAGGATCAAAGAGGAGGTCCATGAATTTAACTGTTTTTTTTTTTTCAGAGGAACTTCAAGCTGGCGCAAGTCACTTCAACCGTCGAGCTGGCCAGGTGCGCAGGAGAATGTGTTGGCAGAACTGTCGTATGACATGTATAATCGCTCTTGTCATCTTTATCATCATCGCTGTCATCGTCACAATTATTTTGGGTGAGGATTACTTGGCATTCGGAGTAGGAATGGAAGCCAGTTTTATATTTCTCACTGAACCGTGTTGCTGGTGGTGCCAGGGCCGAGTGTGCAGGGGGTTGGTGAATAATAATGATGATGATAAGCTCATTAATGAAGGCGTTTTATCCCAGATATTTGGCTCAAAGCACCGCGAGCTCAGATGTGTGTGCCAATTTAAGAGTTTTGTGCGTACAAATACCCACACCTGTGTGTAATCGGGAACGCTGACACTAGTGACAGACGCTGACGCTAGTGACAGACGCTGACGCTATTGACAGACGCTGACGCTAGTGACAGACGCTGACGCTAGTGACAGACGCTGACGCTAGTGACAGACACTGACGCTAGTGGCTGACGCTAGTGACAGACGCTGACGCTAGTGACAGACACTGACGCTAGTGACAGATGCTGACGCTAGTGACAGACCCTGACGCTAGTGACAGACGCTGACGCTAGTGACAGACCAATTCATTTTCAAAATGTCTGATTACTTTTTTTGCCAAGGCGGGACATATGTCCTACCATTTCTATGCCACAGTTGGCAATGTTCAAGACAAATTAATGTCCTATACCTTTACAGCCATCCAGTGCAGTTGTCCTATTATTGTTTATCGTTCCCACGGATACAAATCCCTGTGTGTAGAAGTACTAGCATATTGTTTGAACTGTAGAGGAGGCCCAGTTCCTGATTTGTGTTTATGTCCTGTGTTTTAGTGGAGCTGAAACCTTGGGAGAGTTCGTCAAGTGGCGGAGGTGGAGGCCATAACTCCACAGTGCAGCTTTCTCCACACCAAACGCTCCTGGGAACGTCAGACTGAAGTCAGCGCATGCTGTTCCCCAGCATTGTGGAATCCTCTAGGAAAACTTTAACACATTTAAACATGGAGGGACCACCTGCTTAACCTGTGATGAAACAAAGAAAGCCATGCGTAATTTAATTAACCTAATGCGTATTTTGTACTGGCTTTTCACAAGCACTTTCACTGTTTCAGAACTGTGCTAACAGTAATAGTACACATTACAGGGTAGCATGTTGTTTGTCTCAGTATTTGTTCCTTTTCTCTCATGTTTTGTCAAGCATTTCCTTTGTCTCAGTTTTGTCAAGTATTTCCGTCGTCTTCGTTTTGTACTGTTCATGTACTTAATGCACACATTGGACTGTCGAGTTGCACCTGTGTTTTTAATCAGAAACCACTATTCCAAGAGAGCAGAAAGCATCAAAAATGAAATGTTCGTGTACATTTTTGGGAGGTTGCATGTTTAATCTAAAGAGGAAGCCTTGACTTCATTAGCCCTGCTCCTGAACATTGTAAATTGTAATACTGCGGAGGTGGAATATATGCTGCCAGTGAGTTTGAGTTTGGCCCTGTTACGTACATATACAGTGATATGTACCGATATGACTGCTTGAGAACCATGTTGAATATGATCAGTGTTGTCTGGCCTGAAAGATGAGGTTGGTGTATTATCAACATGTGATGGTTACGAACAAGTATTACCAAAATACCGTAAGCACAGTCACTAATGTGAAAGGTTCTGGTGCTTTTTGTAGATGATGGATATATATATATATACATGTATTATAATTTTTTTTTCTTGTGCAAGATGCACTTCCGTACATGTAAACCTTTTAATGTGTAGTATTTTGCTTTACAAGACAATCGACAAAGTGCAAGACTGTGCATTGATAAGAGTACGTGTACAGGAAGCAGTTTTCCTCTTTTAACTGTGTGTATTTTGTTTGGGTTTGTGTGTGGCAGTAAGATGCCATAACACCATTTCTTCCATTGTCAGAAGAGTTCAGGAAAAGTCAACGTCACAATTCACGTGGCACGGTTTGACCCGAGATAAAACCAGCAACTGACCTTCACTACAGTGATGGCCCGTCAGTATCGCGCCCTATAAAGTCAGATGCACTATGTGTTGAATCGCCGCTCACCTACTGTTGCATACATTGTTGCATGGGGGTGTACGTAAATTTTTGGCAGTATGTTTCCAGGGACCAATGAAAAAGAAATTGTTTTACTCCACAAATTCTGAAAGATTCCAAATGTGTCTCAATGACTTTCTAGCACTTAGGTGTATATATATGTATATGTTTATGACCAGTTTTTTTTTCTTCCTGTTTTGTACATGTTTATGAGAATGCAGCATTTGTTTTCCGAAACCAGAATCAAACTTCAGGGTTTAGTTGGTTGAAGTTGTATGCAAGTACCGGTAGTGGTTTCTAATCATGCCAGAGACGTACGTTTCATTGCGTCCGTGATATTTGAACCTGTGATTCCTGTATTTGCCATCATAGTAAGTCACTTGCACATGCAGAAGATGCTGTGGTGTTATTTTCAGAAATATGCATGCTTTCATGTTTGTACGCGTGTATGTATGCACGTGCGCACATGGGGAGGGAAAACTTTTTCACTAATCCATAGAATGACAGACAAATGCGTCGGATATGTTTCAAGTACTGTTTGAATATGCAAATGGAAAGTGCCAAGAATAGAAGTGTTGGTGAGTGAAAGTACGTGTATGTGTGAAACTTGCCTACAGAGTGTGAATCAGAATGTGCCGCTCACACTTCACACCGAATTGTTGGTGAGCAATTCTTGCACCAGTGAAGACTAGTGAAGAAGAAATGTTCGTATGTGAATGTAAATGCGTCGACTGAAAGTGCAAACATATTGTGCCGCTTGCATAATGAAGAATGTGTACTGAAGGGTCATGTGCAACGATTGAGAACCCAGTGATAATATTTTTAGTGTGTATTTTCAGTAATGATGTAAAATATTTTCACACCACGGCCAAAGACGAAATAAAGGAAGTCTTATTTATTTCAGCAGTCATTGTTTTATGTTTCGTGTGGCTGTGCACCACAATGCCAACAGTAACCACTGTAATGAACGACTCCACGCCCATCAATCAAAAGGGTCGAGCCCCCAGAATTCAGCCAACCGCGTCCCACGGCGTGATGAGCACAACGTATGGCATGGTGTGGCAAACATTTTGCCAGACTCTGCCAGAGGGAAGCGCGTGTAGCTTGATATGACTGAAACATGGACAGAAAGCAGTAATAAGTCCATTGACGTCAATTTAGGAGAAAGACCATAACCTCCATCTCTTTTTTATTTTGAAATCACCCCTTTACCCTTAACGTCATGGACGTACTGTGTTTTGCCAATACACGGGACAGCACAGGGGCGGGGCTTGCCGAGTGGAGTCGTCTATTGTTACAAAATTGGCTCAGCTCATACAATGGCGTACTTGGTGGATGAGGTAGAAAAAACCCTCTTGACATCGACATCAATGTTCCACTTGTTATACAGACGAGTCATGGACAAGTAGTTAGTGAACTTGTTTGCTTCCACAAACTTCGTCGCCTCCTCGTTTTCGATTGGCTGAGTGAATATCACGTCTTGTCCGTCAGGAACAAACGACGCCATCTTGCAAAAAAGAGCGTGGGCGACGTTTTTGTCGTCAGCGAACAAAGGATACATCTTGAAGCCCACGTCAGATGGCCGCAGTACGGAGTACCCACACACCTTCCCGTTCTTCAGAGCGGCAAAAGATTTTGCTTTGTGGAACATGACCCAGTTGTGGAGGTATTTGGGCCTGGGCACAGTGTGTAGTTCCGAATCATAACCGAGCACGTCCTCAAACAGTTCCTCGGTTACAGGCACGATCTTCAGTCCGTCCACTTTAGGCTGAGTGTTGATGAAGTCTGGATTCACCGGCCCCTGGTTGTAGTGTAGTGTGTAGGAAGGGATGGTCCAGCCGAACTGAGCGTAGAAGGAGATACGGTTGGACAGAGATGTCCCGCCCACGTTTCGCTCACGCATGACACCCATGACGCGCTTGAACAACTCTCGCCCGATGCCCAGCTCTCGGTACTGTTCCTTGACGATGTTCATGCCAGAGGAGGCCACGTGATCGCCGTGGGCAAGGATGCCGTTGTGTCCTGGAACAAAATGGAAACCGTGACTAAGACGCATGGCCGGAGAAGTTTATATACGGCAAATGATACCGTGAGTTTTACTTGAGTTTTTTGGGTTGTTACGCATGTTAGTTAAACACATGTACTCGTGGAAAGAACGCAGTAATAAGTCCATTGACGTCATAAAATTGTTATAAGATGAGCTGTGCAGACCCCCAGTGAAGGGCAGTCAGTAATAGCATTATCGCTGCTGCCATAACTGGAAGAAGAGCTAGAAGAAGACAGACGGCATCAGACACGATGAGCAGAATAGACGACTCCACTCGGCAAGCCGGCTGGAGGCAAAAACCCCGCCCCTTTACTCTGTCCATGACGTCATTGTATGGGAAAAGGGGTGATTTCAAGATGAATGAGACTGGCGTAATGGTCTATTTCTTCAAATGACGTCAATGGACGACAAACGCCTTACCGATGACGTGACCATCCTCTGTGAGGACCACGAGAAGCCCGGAAGGATCCGTGTCAAAGACACACTCCAGATAGTCTCTCTCCATGTTCCACTTGTTCTCTGCCAGTAGGGCGTACAGACCGTTCAGGTCACCGCGCCTCATCTGTCGGATCTCGTAATCCACTTTCTGTCTCTGGGCGTCGGACTGCAGTGTGCGAAAATGGTGGCTGTAGCCGACAGATGGCGGTAGCATTAGAGTTAAAACTTGTTTAGCCTAACGTGTTTCTAAAGAAAGAAAAACAAAAGGGGGGGGGGGAGTATTTTTTATTTTAATTTTTGGACCACATAAGGAGGATGTCAAAGACGGGACAACGAGAAAAAGGCCCTCAAATGTTTGGACCCAGCCGGGATTCGAACTCACGACCTGAGCATTGAAAGTTCAACATTCCACCACTCGGCTGTCCCTGCTCCACGAAAAAGAAATCAACAACAAGAAGAAAACAAACAACAACAAAATGCAGCAGAAACAAACAAACAAAGAAAGCACTAGAATAACCAACCAGCCCGTGGCACACTAAACATACGCACGACAGCAGACGACAATCCCGCAGACCAACCACATACACACACACACACACACACACACACACACACACACACACACACACACACACACACACACACACACACACACTGACCTGTTGTACGCTCGTCCGGCTGCATCAGTATACAGAAAGGTTTGTCGTCCTTGCTGAGGGCGTCCCTTTTACCCCGAGTCCACGGAATCTCATCATCAGTGGACGATGCATTGTTCCCGTACTTCTCCCGAACAGCAGCAACTTTCTGTTGGTCTCTCTCGGTCAGTTCTGACCAGAGGAAAAAAAAGAAGAAAATTCACTGTGAAACAAACCAGATTAATACTATCAACGTATCCAGTCAAATGTACTCCTATCAGAATTCAGTTTTTGAGTTTAATTTTTGTAATGTATCAGAATAGACGACTCCACTCGGTAAACCCTCGGTCGATAAACACGTAGTTCTTCCAGATAGCGTTGATGTAATATTAGCATTCATCAATGAAATACAGCGTGTGACGTACGGTAGTGATGTTTTTCAGATCCCTTCTCCCACAGTTTGATCGGCTGCGCCATCGTGGTACGATCAAGGGCGAAGAACTCTGCGATGTACACGGTCTGGTCGGACTCGCACTCAACGTAGTCTGCCCCGTGAGGTCCCTGGACGCCACAAAATGAGCGTGTCGTCACGTGGGGGTAAAGTTTTTTTTTTTTTTTTTTTTTAAGTACCCTCTTGTGTGCTAGTTTGTTGTGATTGGTGTTGTCAGGAAAAAGCGTGAATTTCATGATTTTTGTATTGGTAGGGCAAACGGTGCATGCCAGGGGGTTGCAAGAGAAAGCATGCTGCCGGTGAAGCCGGGAAGTTTTGCGAACAAGAGAGACAAAGGTGACGCGAGTGGATTTGGGTGAAGTGGTTTTCTGGCCTAATGAGAGAGTGGACTAGCATTACTCCAGTGAGGCTTGAGCGGAAAGGAGACATTACATTTTTTTCAATTTCAATTCAAGGAGACATCACAACCACCCCCCCCTTCACTCCTCTCCTCCCCCCCCCCTCCCCACTACGTAAACTCCCGTCAGGTGCATTGCCTTGAATGGTCTGTGCATGGTTTTTTTTTTTCTTTCTAGATTGAAGCATTTTTAGCAGTGACTATGAAGCTCATAGGGAATATATAGGCATTCTGACGCCTCGTGCGTTTGTGTAGTTTGACCTGCTTGTTGTTCAGGAAGTTGTCGAAGGTGAGGTCCTGTAGCTTAGTGCCAGTCGACTGCGTGTCCGCCTCTCTCTCCTGAAGCTCGTAAAGTTTGTCTCCCACTTCACGCCGTGTCACCTGCAACCAGGGCTCAGCCTTCAGCAGTTGCGAAAAAATGTTTACAGCCGACTGGCTAATAGCTGAACCGTAGAGTGAATCCGTGACTAAAACTTCTAACGTCACAAGGTCAAAGTAGTCTAAGTGTCTATCAAATCCATGACACTTACGCCCCTTTACTGGATCGCGTACAGTTCACGATATTTCTTGAACCGCAGTTAAACGATATTGAAAGTTCCGATATAAATGAAACTGAATAGGAGTTTCCCAATTAAAAAAAATAAAAATTAAAAAAATACACGATAAATACTCTACTCCAAATTTCATATTTATAATAATTTCCAGAATTGGTATGCAGAGAAGAATCCTTTGAAAGAATGTTCAAGATACAGTTTTACCTCACACGCACGCACGCACGCACACACACAGACTGACTGACCACACGCTGTATGCCTGTAGCGCCGTGAATAGCCCCTCTTTCCATTGGATCTCGTCCTCTTCGCCCCTGGGCTCTGAACAGGAAGACGTCACGGTTCTTAGCGCCAGTGCGTGCAATCAAATCGGAAGTGACGTCATACTTGACAGTCGTCATGTTCCAGAGGACGGTACCGTCCCTGCCGTCCACGATGACTGTCTGCAAGAAAGTCAAAACAAACAACGGGACTGCAATTTAAACTTGCGCCCAAACGTTTTCAACTAGAATTGGAAAAGGAACCCTTGCAAAAGCAACACAAATTTCAAACCAGGCATTCATTTGTATGTACATGGACGTTATCCGATGAGACACTCCGGTCTGATGAAGAAAGACCCCAGCCAAACGCCTGACCACCCGGGGATCGTACCCGGTACTGTGGAATCCGCAGGCGGCAACCTTACCCACCAAGCCAGACGTCCATGTCTACCCCCCCCCCCCCCACTTACGTCAGTGGAGTTGTAGTAAGGCCAGGCGCCAAAACTCCAGTGGATCATGAAATCCAGCACATCGTCGTCGTTGAAATAACCTGGAGCTGGCGTGCTGCAAACACACACCAAGCTCGTTACACACTGCTCGAGTCACATGTTTGAACAGCTCAACACCACAAACCAAATACTAAAACAATTTAAACAAACTGACAACAACAACAACAACAACAACAAGAACAACAACAACAACAACAACCCAAACAAAAAAAAAAAAAGAAGCACCGTATCATCATCATCGACAACAGCAGCCGCAACAACGACATTGACAACAACGACAACGACAACAACAACGACAACGACAACGACCACAGCAATACCTTTTAATGAAGCATGACCGCGATCCTTAAAATCACACCAAACAAGGAACGACGACACCACCACCACCACCACCATCACATGTCCAGAAAGCAAACAGTTTTCGCTATAACTACCTGTAGGACTCCCTGCCCGTGAACTTGACCTTCCACAGGATTCCAGCGTCTCGCCGTCAAACAGCACCATGTTGCCATCGAAAGAATTCATGAGAATGTCCTTGACCCCGTCACGGTTCATATCCACCATGACGGGAGGGACCATCACCCCCTTCTCTTCGGCTCTGTCAGGAGGGAAATTGGAATGGTGACTAGTCTCAGAAGACATCACAACCACCACCACCCCCCTCACTCCTCTCCCTCCCCCACCCCCCTCCCCACTACGTAACGAACCGAAAGGTATGCAGAAATCAAATCAGCAAAACTTCCTTCCATCGTACAACTTTTCCGGTTCCAGTTATGAGGAGCTGGTCTGTAACGTTTATAAAAGTGAATGCAAAGTTTTTTTGTTTTTTTTTTCCCGTGAAGCTTGCTGGAAATGTATGCTCAGCTTATCTCTTATATTAACTGCATTTCCCCACTGGACAATAACCAAAACATTGTTCATTTTTATGAACTTTAGAATCTTGTACCCAAATTATCACGAACCTGTTTTTCAGTAATGAAAAGTCTTTACTCACAACATTTTCTTTCTTTCTTTTTTTTCTTTCTTTCTTTCTTTCTTTCTTTCTTCATATTACTGTATGATCAAACACACAAAGTGACCTACACGAATATGGAAATTTCCCCCTTGGCACTAGGGGGCTTGAAGCCCCATTGTCGGTAGTCTCCCTTGACGTTCGGCACGGGAGAGTCACGTGGTTTCTGGTAAATATGGCGGTAGAAATCCGTCATGGAAATAGCAAGGAACTGCCCTGCAATTAAGTGGAATAAGAGAGGAGAGAGAGAGAGAGAGAGAGAGAGAGAGAGAGAGAGAGAGAGAGAGAGAGAGATGTAAAAAAATCAAGGCCCACTTAAAGTTGCGGGTGTTCTCAAATGGTCATTAGTCTGTAAACGTGAAAAACTCAAGTAACAAACCAGTTGTGTTGACAGGAAAAAAGATTAGGCGATTAACAGATAAGGCGAAAAAGCTGAGAATGTAGCCCGCAGATGTGACGCAACCAGTCACTCCACGGCAGAAGAAGACAACAACAAGAAAACTAGTGTTCAGCTGGGCTGCTCAGTTACAGCAGCAATCTCTTGCCCTCATAACCTGCCCGTTATGGCCGGCCGTCACCTGTCACTTCTTGTGGCGGGAACGTTAAACTAATCAACCAACATTTGCCGTCTGCTTACCCCCAACTGTTTCACCCCCACTTCCGTACAGTATGTACTGAGAGCCGTCCCTGCGTGTGTGGACTGTAGGAGCGCAGTATGTTTCCCGGTCCTCCGGCATGGCCAGGTGTGTCCCCAGTTGCTTCCCCGTGGCTCCTGATAGCGCCACCAACCAACCGGACCGCCGGGTATGGACCTTGTCATTAGAAACACTCACAGTCATGTTTAAAGTCACGTGGTACTAAGCGGAGACCCCCACCCCCCAAAAACAACAAACAAACAAACAAACAAACAAACAAAAACAAACAACAAACAAAACAAACAAACACAACAACACGAAACAACAACTAGAAACAACAACGATAAAAAACAACAAAACAAACCCTATCTACAACAGAAAGAAAAGCAAAAGTAAAATCAAGCAAGCAAGCAAACAAACAAACAAACAGAGAAACAAAAGCAAAATGAAAAAGCTATCAACAAACAAACAAACAAAAATGCAACAAAAACAAAACCCAAAACTTACCTGGAAACAACGACAAAAACAACAAGCAAAAAAACATCGTTAGAAACAATAACAACGACCACAGTAACAATAACAATAAAAACAACTTGCAACAAAACAGAAAAACAAACAAACTAAATTAGGCCATGAACAATAATAATACTAGATAAGTTAACAATGAATGGGAAAACAGAAGCAAACAGAAGAAGAAGAAGCCGTGGTACATCAGACGGTACTGTAGGATCGCCACCATGGGACATAACTATGTCGGGAACGCCGTCAAAGTCGAAGTCCGGTAACTCTGCGTAACTGTAGATGTTCCACCCCCTGTTGACGACATCCGGGTCTCCCTCCCAGAGGATTTCACCTAAACCAGAATACAGTACTCAACTTCACTCATATCCACAACAGCCTGGCGATCAAGGCAAAACAACAAATACTCGGTTTATCAGCAGCAGTGTTGACTTTTGACTGGTGAGAAGTCTCAAAGGGTGGGGGGTGTTTGGGCGTTTAACGTCCTTTTCCACCACATACGAGTGATATCAAAGACGGGGCAACGATGAAAAAGCCAGCACAAATATTTGGCCCCAGCCGGGATACGAACTCAAGACCCGAGAACTGGAAGTCCAACGCTCTACCATTCGGCCA
>JACVVK020000357.1:0-212500 GCA_018292915.2 Batillaria attramentaria
ATATATATATTTATATGTGTTTTTATAGGATGGAGCAGATTTCGCTGCTCGCAGCAGCAAGTTTCAGTGATACAAAACAAGACTGTGACGTTTCTCCAGACAAAAATATTTTCACGCACACGGTGACGTAATGAAATCTGCGTCATAGACACCTTACGTGACACTATGCTGCTGCGTTCTTTTTGGCGGGAGTTGTGAGACGTGTTTGTGTGTGTGTGGACGGATGAAACCATGGTTATCTCCTAAACCACCTCACAGTCACATTCTCAAGAGGTACCTTTCACGATTTTTCTCTTGCCGCATTTTTGGCTCCCTTGTGTAACAATGGGAGTCTATGTATTAACCCTCCGTCGTCTGTCTGTCTGTCTGTCTGTCTGTCTGTGTGTGTGTGTGTGTGTGTGTCCAGAAAACTTTAACGTTGTCATTTTCTCAGAATCTACAAACAGTAGAGGCACCAAACTTGGCATGCTGATAGACTAGCACAAGACCTTTCAAAACATATCATTTTGAATGACCTTGACCCAAGGTCAAGGTCACTAAAGCTCTGTTTGAAAATTTTACATTGGCATTTTCTCGTAATCTACAAATGCCAGAGGTTTTAAACTTTGCATGATGATAGACATTGATAAGAACTTTACAGATATACATGTAGTCAGTGACCTTCTGTCAAGGTCAAGGCCATACAAGATAGTTTTGTGAAACCTTAACATTGGCATTTTCTCAGAAACAATGAACAGCAGAGGTGCCAAACCTGGCATGCTGATAGACAGTGATAAGACCTATGCACACATACCATCTTAAATGACCTTGACTGAAGGTCAAGGTCATTGAAACAGTCTGTTCGGAAATTTTAGATTTGCATTTTCTCAGTATCTAGAAGGATCAGAAGCATCAAACTATGTGCGATGATTGACATTGGCAGCACCTTTACAGACATACCTGTGTTCAGTGACTTTTATTCAAGGTCAAGGTCATGCAAGCGTTTTTTTGGAAACTTTAACCTTGGCATTTTCTCCAAAACAACAAACAGTAGAGGCACCAAACGAGGCATGATGATAGACAGCAATGAGACCTACCTTTCTGAATGACCTTGACTGAAGGTCAAGGTCATTAAAGCTGTCGTGAATTTTAACATTACTGTTTTCGGAGGAACTACAAATGCTAGAGGCATCAAACTTGGCATGATGATAGACATTGATGAGATCTCTTTTGAATGACTTTGACCAAAGGTCAAGGCTGTACAAACTGTTTCGGGGAAAATTGTAATATTGCCAGGAACTCAGAGCGCCAGACACATCACTTAGCATGATACTGGATAGTGATAAGAGCTCTACAAACATACTTTTGTGAATGACCTTGACCTGTGTCACAAGGGAGCCATGGAGGCTTCTGCCTCTCTAGTTAGAAGAGTTATCACCCATTTAAAGAAATCGATCATGTTACGTATTTTGACGAAAATGTTGTTCAAATGCCTTCATTTTCTAGAATTTGGAAGTTCATCCAGTTATACTGACTCTATTCGTAGCACAGTTCTGTAGCGCTGACAGATTTTGTGTAAAATAAATATTGCCGAGGTAGAAGTGGTTTGCACATAGGACCGAATATCTATGAAAAGACTGCTTCAGATTATTCATCATCCTGGCATTTTTGTCATGTGTGACAACTGCACATGACAGGAACTACTGCAGTATTATAGCTTTAGAATTAAGAATAACAGAGCTTTTAGGTAAACATTACACAAGACATGAACAAACATCTTCTGTCAGACGACTTGCTTGAAGCTGACATCAAATGTTTACTTCGCGGAATTGACGCCATCTCTCTCTCTCTCTCTCTCTCAGAAGAGCGATTAAACTAACTATAGACTATAGACAAGAGTTTGTGCTCACTCAGCACCGAGCACTGAGAAACATTTTTCTAGTGCCAAAGCCCCGCATATAAAACCTCCTTTTCTTACTCAGGGGTTCACATGTGGAATACACTCCGAAAACACATCACAACAGCGCCATCTGTTAAAACTTTCAAAACCAGACTATTGAAGTATAGTAAATACCTTGTAATGGTCACGTTTGTACTTTATTTAGCATTTGACACATTCATTGATGTCATGCCTGCGCTAATTTTGTGTGTGTGTGTGTGTGTGTGTGTGTTAAGAAATAGTTGCAGTTTTCCTAGTATTTGTAGTTTAACAAGGACAAGATCTAAAAAAGGTCTGCGCACCTTATCTTTTATCCTTGCAAAATAAAGTTTCGTTCGTTCGTTCTCTCTCTCTTTCTCTCTCTCACTCTTTTTCTCTGTATAGTGTATGACGACCTGCCTGAGGCTGACGTTAAATTTTAGTTCACGGAATTGACGTTTTCTCTCTCTTTTACCTAAGATTCTGGATCCCCTATGTCGTAGCGGATCTAATGTCTTCTTCTAATGTCTTACAGATTTGAAAGAAAGAAAAAAAGAAAGGAAAAAAAAAGCAACAGCAACAATAACAACAAAATAGCACGAAGTTAGGAGAAACAACTTTATGGAATGGGGCCATTCCTCCTTGTTTGAACCTTGTATGTGCAGTGTCAACCTGTGTATTCTTGATTTTTACTGGTCTTTGAGTTTGAGTTGTGTGTCCCTCTTGTTGCTTTGGAATGAAAGACAGATTGTGATGTCAGCTGATGATCACCAATCGTGTAGTGATTAAACTACATTTATACAAAGGAAGCATTTTGTTGCCCACTAACACCTAGACACATCACCCAGGTCATGTTCTCACTTTCGACGCTGACAAGTTTCACAACTGTGTTGTTGTATTTAAACCATACAGGTTGACCACATCATAAACAACTACGGTGTAACGAGCCCTCCTGAGCGAAAGGCACCTAAGGTGGCGTATGGGGGTCAGGACAACTTGGACAAGGCTCAAGGCACAGACATGGGACCCATCCTCCGCATGGAAGGCACCAAGACGCCAAAGGAGGTCAAACAGGGCAAGCTTCACCAGGAGTCTCATGGCGGGTGAGTACAAATATACAGAAAAATGGCTGATAAGTGATACGAGGGATTTGTGAAAAACGTGAAGGGTCAGAGCAATGTTTCTGTTTCACGAGAAAAAGGCAACTTCACCCATCACACTTGAGTCATGTCAGATTTAATCCCCTCCCTGTGGTGGCACAGGAAAAGTCAGATTTTCTGTTTTACTTTCAAGCACCAAAATTCACTTTACCACAAAATGTGGTGTAGGGTTAAGTGATAACCCATGAGTAAGCCTTGGTGGTCATCACAGTCTCACCCTTTCTTCCTGACACTGAGTGGGGCCATACTGATGCAGTTTACTGTTCCTGAGGGCAATGTGGGAGGTACATTGTTGTCATACTGCCAGTGCTTTATGTGGGGTAGTCTGGTGTAGGTATGTCCTGATAATGACAGGCATACATCTGTTGTTTGCTGTTTTGATGGCTGATCTGGCATAGATACTGTTTCCAAGATGAAGACAGTAAGGGACCTTTTCACCTCACCCAATATCTACACAGCCCCCCCCCCCCCCCCCCCCCTTCCGTTCTGCAAACTGTTACTCTACAGGGAAAATGGTTTATGACCAGAGGTTCAGAGCTTTGTTGGTTACGGTAATTGTCATCAGAGGTAGTTTCTCCTGATACCTCATGTGTTTGTCTTGCCATAGTAATAGACTGCTTTCCTTGCATACTGATACACATGTGCATCTGTGTTCCATAAACATGTTTTCATTTCATCTGTTCGGGCAGTTAAAGCATTTCAGTGGGGTGCATGCCTAGCATTGTTCCAGATGTTTGTGTAGAGAGGAAAATGTGTGTTAGACTGTAAAGAAGGGCTGGCCATACTGGTGATATCCTGCTTTGCTGATTGTGTGTTTGTGTCATCATGTTTGGTGTGTGTGAGCATTGACACAGAACAAATGGCCTGTCATGCTGGGCTAAGGGCTGTGAAAGAGAGCTTGCTGCACCTGAGAAACATTTCGTGTATCATAACCATTTTCCTCTGAATGGACACAACAAAATGGGATGTCATGAATTTTGGACTGTCACTTTTTTTTAAAGAAAAAAAGAAGGGAATAAATGGGTTGTTCAATGTTGCCAGGATGGTGGGTTAGTGTGAAGTTTGTGGTGTGGTGAACTGAAACTGGGGACACAAAAGATTTCAGAAGCATCAACCTAATTCATGCAGTTTTCCTTAAATAGTTAAAATGACAACACTCACTTTCTGTGTCAGTGACTATGTACAAGTATTCAACACTTCTGTGAAAGGAGTAAACTTGGGTGTGATTGTGCCTTGTTGGTTGTCCCCTAGAAGGTTTATGAATATTATTGAGATTACCTGTGACAGCAGTGATCCGCCTGAGTTACTCTACACAAAAGGACAAGGTGTGTCTGTGTTGACCAGGCACAGATAGTTTATGAGGCCCTTAACTTCAGGTTTATGGAAATGCTGCCCTTGCACATCCTTGCTAGATGTCACTTTGATGTGTGTAGGCTGTCAAACTGTCCCTGCAAGAAAGTAGGGCTGAAATGGCCTCTGAAATGCTTGGCTGGAGAATATTTTATGAGAACTAGAGGCTTGGTTTCTGATTGTTTTCATTTCCATTTGTGGTTGCTTTTGAGCAATATGGTATGGTATGGTATGGTAGACTTCTCCTCGGCGCACATATCCATCTCTGCTGAAATGCTCACGGCGCCGCAGGGCTGGAGGACGAAGCAGTGAAAGCCTGCTGCCGCTAAGCGCTACTTTATGTGCAAACCTCCACCCTGCTATTCACTCTGGTGCGTGCGACAGTATTTCTGTTTACCACGACACCGGCCACAGCCTACTCTTCTTCGAAAGATGAACGTGGGATTTTTAGCGTGCACACTTGATGTATGTGCGTGCATGTGTACACGAAGGCGAGACAGGCACCGTAAACGAGTCTCCACATGGATTTGACTCGATATGGTAAGGAAAAATCCCACCATATTCCTGCCCACCGGGGACTCGAACCTGGCAGCTCAGGATCCGAAGTCGGATGCCTTAACCACTAGACCAAATCCCAATAATGAGATAATGAGGAAAAATTAAGATGGGGGGGGGGGGGGGGATGATAAGACTTGCCAGTATCAATAGCTGTTCCTTATCTGTAGCATTCAAACATACATACATGTTGTACATAATATTTTATGCTAGTATGCATCCCCTGCATATGATAAGAGTGTTACTCTAGTGAAGGTGATTCACTGTAGTGAAAGACACAGTAATGGAATCATGGACAGTGTGTGCAACTTGTTTTGGTTGTTTGAAGGGGCCAGTACAGGATTTTTTTAATGTATGTGTCAGAAAGTGTGGGGATGAAGAGTTTTGAGAATATGTAGTCACTGTGTTGCATAAGAAAACTGCTAGACCTCTTGTCCCTCTTCTTACTCCATGGTGCCGTAAGGTCATAAAGTAACAGGGATATGCTGTATGGTTTTGTGCTGGTTCTAAAATAATTTTGTGGGTTGGGATGGGGAAAGGGAAGGTAAGACTCAGCAGTATGGCTCCACCCCCTAAACCCCCTTCTGTAACTTCATACATGTATGCTCTTGTCATACTGTGTGCTAGTCCACCGGCCTGTGTGTGCCAGTGATACAGACTGAGCCTTCTCAAACTGAACACACTTCACGGCACTCACACCACCAATTGTCCTCCATTCCGGGGATGGGTGTGGGGGTTCTGGGGTGGGTGTTGGGGGGGGGGGGGCGGGCGGGGGCTGGGGTGCGCTAAGTTTATTTGTAAACGACACATAGAGACAGGACAGCAGAATTGTTCAGACGTTCCTGTGTTGTGGACAGGCAGAAACTGGCTATGTGCACCCCTCTAGTGCAGTGTTTGGAGGGTCAACACAGCCTGATTTGCTGATCAATGTTTGTTAGAACCCTCTGTGAAGTCGGTGTGTTGATAAACAAACAGCTGTGAGAGAGATGGTTGTGGTGGTGTTAGTGACATGCACTTCTCGCTCCTCCGTCTGTTGGACAAGATGTTTACACAGACTGGTGGTAGTCAACAGTGGTGCCAGATCACAGCTCCCTCAAATTGAACTTCTTTATAAACAGTTCTGGTCTATGCATCAGAACTTTCAAGCAACCCTGCAGCGCAATTGTCACTCAAACCCCTGCTCAGTCACTGAAATTCTGCATTTTGTGGTATTCACATATTTTATTATTCATCATGTGGTTTAGTCTGTACCAAGGCAAGGCCAGGCCTGTGTGGTAGTTGTCTATGTCATGTATGTGCTTTTAACATTCCCAAATAAATGCCGGTAGATAAATATATAAATGGAATAAAATATACAAAAGCACCCTAGCCAGCCTGTCTGTCTGTCCCTCCTTGTGTTGTGTACCTGTACTTATGACAGGGCCCTGCACTGCTATTTCTCGTCACAAAATTGAGTATAGCTGATTTCTGGCCGACTGTGCTGTAGTGTAGATTTGCGTGTATGCAGTAGTGTCAGCAGGTTCAGGGGTCCAGACATTGCCAGTGTGAGGTTATTGTACTGGTCCTTCTCCTCACTTGTGTAGACAATGTAGACAAGCAGGCACAACACGCACCCCCTCCCCCCCCCCCCCCCCAATACCCCTTGTTCCGTCTGCGTGTGTGTGTGTGCGCGACCCCCCCCCCCCCCCCCCACACACACCTCCAGACACCCCTTGTTCTTTCTCTGTGTGTGTGTGTGTATGTGCGTGCGTGCGTGCAAGTGAGAGAGGTCCTAGCAGAGGTTTGACATCCGCATGTGAGATGTGCTGAATGCCGAACAGATTCAGGGACAGACCAGTAGGGTTGGCTGTGAGGGCACAGTGACATCACAAACAGCAGGACTGGTGGGGCAGCAGGTTGTAAAAGTTCAGGTTTCTGAACACAGAACAGTCTGACAAACACACACATGCCAGGAAAGTGCAGTTCGGTTTGTTCTGGTCGTTCTCGACTCACGTGTGTAACAAAGTGAGTCTATGTTATAACCTCCATCTGTCTGTGTGGGACACTCTTTTCAAGCTACTTTAACAAGTAGAAACACGAAACTTGGCACAATTGTCGCTAGTGATGCGGATTTTCCAAACATACTTTAAACGACCTCTCCTGAAGGTTTGGGTCACAAGGTCATGATAAAAACTTCCAAAAGTTCTTGTTTGGTATTTATTCAGCTCAAACATCAGTCAACCTGAACTTGGTGTATTTGTATCAGTCACACACCACTTAACTGTGAATTGCAGGGGATGGGATGAGATTCCCCCTGCACACCGCATGCGTCCTGAGGGAGAGGGAATTGCCATCAAGAACAGTAATGACTCCATGTTTGAATTGATGCGCAGTGACAACGGGCCACCTCCCATTGTTGCCAAGGAAACCAGAACCATGCCTCACTTACAGGAAACCCCATCACCGTGAGTGTCAGAAACTTGGAAGAACTAGATATTTGTGCTTACTTGCAAGGTAAAATCTTTCACATAAAAAGTTACACCTAACTTCAGTATACTGTGAAATCAGCATTGATGTAGTCAGACTAGCAGCTTCCTATACACTGGTTTCCTTCTAAATCCTTGATTTTTGATTGTGAGCCATCAGTTAGGAAAAATAAGATGGTTCATTGGAGTCCTGTTGTGTAGAAACAGACCGGCTTACACCAAAAGGCGAATGTAACCCGAATTTGGTCAGTGCGCACTTGAGCTAGCTTACTGAATGGATTTATAGAGGGAAAACACCAAGTACTGATGTCTTAAAGTGGTTATAATGTTTGTGATAAAGTTTGACCCTGACCTTGTGTGTTTTTCTTCTCCCTTCTTGCATCCCTGTAGACGGAAGAATGCCAACCCACCCCGCACACGACCAGAGGGTATGAGGAATTACGAGCGTGCCCACAACCAGACAGAGATGGCTGCCATCTTGCGAGGAGAGGGAGATGCTCGACCTTCTACACCACAGAGAAACATTCGTCACTTGCAGCGCTCAGAGTTGTGGTAGTTAGGAGAGATTTATATCACTGTCTAATGTGGACTGTTGTCTTGCCACTTCGGTGGTAAACACTGTTACGTTCAAAGATGTGATTTGTGCTGTCTGAATTTTGTCTCAGCTGATTGCCTGTGGTGGGATGGCTATTGATATCCAAGTTCAGTCCACTACAACAGATTTGGGTAAACTGTCTTTAGCCATAGACTTATTTTGTATACTGTACATCATTTGTAGATATTCACATTGTACAATGAAACTTGACATATATGTCCTGACCATTTGAAAACTGCAAGCAGCATGTGCTTTGGCTTACTGTGAAATCCTAAGTTGTTTCCTTTTGTTTTTTTTTTATAAGCAGGACAGTAATTTTAACAGTTAAAATTTTTCAACAGCGTATGACCAATTTGAAATTGTGTTTTTTTTTGTTTTTTTGGGTTCTGTCATAAAACACTAATAGCTTTTTTGTGTGAGGAGTGATTTTCTCTCTACAATAAGTGATTTTACATACTTCTTTCTTAGTCAAAATATCTGTTATTTGTGAAAGTGCAAGATCCATTGGTTCTGTTTCTTACTGGCTGGATGCCTTCCGTATTATCAGCCATGTTTCTTACTGTTTGGATGCCTTCTGTATTATCAGCCAATCGCGCTTTCCACTGATACCATTAAGAACGGTATGCATTTTCAGTGTCAGGTGTTCTGACAAACTAGAGAAATATAAAAGAGATCAGAAAGTTACAAAGATTTAATTCAGTAACTCACAGTCCTGAAGATGTCGGTCAGATGATGATCCACCATGTTTAGTTTGCTGAGATTTTATGATTCAGACAATAGTACTACATGTACGATACACTTTCAGACTGATGTAACTGGTTGTATATGATGTAAAATACCAGTAAGTTTGTACATTTGTACAGTGAGCTTCGGCTATCAGCTAGTTTCACTGGTTGTGTTAGGTAGTGGAAAGTTATTGCATTTTATCAGCAGCATGTAGTTTCAGAGGATCATCAGGATCCACTCAGTAGACTCAGAGCTTTACAAACTAATCAGAGGTCACTCTTATGTGGCGTTAGTATTCCAGAAAATATATGTGAATTGTTTCATCATTTGAAGGCCAGTGACAGCTTTTCCAAATTATTATTATTATTATTATTATTTTCCAAACCTCAGGAGACAATTAATTGGGCTCAGGTGGAGGTAGATAAATCTTCACTTCCAAATCTGAAATCAAAATCTTGACCTCTTTCATAGGGAAAGAAAGAAAGAAGTGTGAAACTCATTTCTGTTTAACTGAGGGACATTTCAAAATGCATCAGTTTCACAGTGGTTGAAAAAAAAGTTGTTTCCCCCCTGTAGTTGTTATGAACTGCATATTATTGGAGGGTGGTTGTGAAATCTGCTAAATGTGTGTCGCACATGAAGGTTTCAGTAAGCCACACGTGTGCGACCTCATCTTGAGTTGTGACAAATGTACGTTGGACAATGACATCCATATCTATACCTCTGCTGGGTTTACTTTGTGTGGATAGGGGGTATCAGAACATTTGTTCAGGATTTGACTTTATGGTACTGTATGGGCATTTGTATGAGGTTAGTATGTGTAGCTCAAAGCCGTGTATTGATAGATGAAGCATGGCTAGAAAGTAGGGGCAACTGGGCTGAAACTTGGGCAGTTCATCTGCTGCTTCACAAAGCCAAATGAAACCCCAAATTGTTTTTAGCAGCTGCACTTTTAGTTTCCTGCATAGTGTTTTGTGTTGGTCAAAGGACTTCATGTAATGGTGCTCAACGTTACATTTACAGCAAATCACAGGCTTATCAAATACAGCTTTGCCTTGAAACAATTGTTTTGTCACCGCATGTCTTTGGATTATCATTTTCTGTTTTTGCCGCTGCTTAGGTTCAAGTGGAGAAAAAGAACTTCAGCAGTTTAAAGTTGTTGCTCAGGCTTGCCGCAAGACCTGTATGCTTGTGAGAAGGTTTTTTTGTTCTGTTTCTTTTACTTTAATTGAAATTCATCTTGTGTTTAACATCACATGTGCCTTGTCCTGTATGAAAGATTTTTAAGGAAAAGTTACGCATTTATCACCATGCTTGGAATGTTTTCTACGCCAACTTCAACTGATTGTATGTCATTTTAATCTCAACACATTTGCAGAAAGGCTTTTATTTTTTACTTAAAATTTTTTTTAATGAACCAACTTATGTTGTAACACTGATCTACAGAAACACACCTGTGAACAATTTGCCTGTCAATTTTTACAGCAGTCACATTTTATCTTGAAATTGTATTATTTGTATGTTCAGTTTATTGCATGATATTGGATACAAAAATAAAGTGGCAACATGCTTGGCAGTGCTTCTGTATGGTATATGTGTACTGAATGGTTGGTTCTGATCAAGTGTGCAGAGATTTTCCACAGCCGCAGAAAGTCAATCTCAAATGTGGCTAATATTTTTGTGCACTTTAGCTCTGGTTTGGTGAATGTCAAGTCTGCCACACACACCTATCACCTTGATGGAAACTTTTTCTAATTAAGGAGAGTGCCACTAGATGTCTACTGTCAGGCAAAAGGGCCCAAGTGTTTATCAATCCAAAGCACTTGAACCTTTTACCCGTGATGATAAATCAAAATGTTATGCTTGGGAGCAGAAAGTGAACATAAGCAGTCTTGCTGGTCTGCATGATTGTACATGTACGAAGAATGATGGGAAGATGGTTTCCGAAGCTTTGCCATCATGAAGCCCATAGCCCAACCTCTCCTAAGCAAGGGAAATACTGTTGCTAACACAATGGTGCAAATTCTGTAAAACCTGTGCTGGCAACGTTTTCTTTGGCTTCGCAGTGCAACGTAGTGCCCTGCATATGTATACAAAGTTCTGAATAACTGATGTATGTGTGTTTGGCATCAAACTGGAACCTAAACAGAAAACAAAAGACTTGGAGAAATGTAGCATTGTATTTATCATCTTAAATCATGCTTTCATTTCAGCCATTTTGACTTTTACAACTGTACAAATTTACAAAGTTGATCCATACTCATGTGAAAGTGAAAACAAAAAGGTGATGCAGTACACAACTTCAACAGTCACATGTATTTTAGCGTGGACAAAATGTGCATGACTTCCTGCATGGTTCTTTTTCATCAGCAAACAGTCCAAAGTTATATTTACCTCTGTAAGTACATTGTAACACAAACATTAAACCTAGCTTCAAATTTCACACTCTGCCTTGCACCCAACTCTCTCTCTCTCTCACACACACACACAGAGTTAAATAATTTAACACCATCCAGAACTACACAATGCCAATGACTTCCAGTATCAATGTCATAATGAAGAAAATGTCCACAATTTTGTGTCATCTGTCAAACACAGGGGTGGAAAAGAACTCCAGCTGGCAGTCAGAAGGTGTGGTGCAGTGACACATCCTTCACCTTTTTAGATGTGAACCTAGCACCAGGCAGCTGCATTTCAGTGTCTCCAAATGAACAGATCCTTTAGACTCCAAACTGTCAAACTGTCCACACATGACAAACATCCAATGCAGATCTTGTGTCAGGTGTGTATGGTATGAACCTGATCACAAAGCATATTAACTCATGCCAAGTTAGTATAGTTTGCACACCTGGGCCACATACACACGTGAATGCACAAAGACACTCAGTACAGCAATTTCACCATTATGAGGAGAGAATACTAGCCCCAAAAGGTGCAGGATACTAACTAGGCCAAACTAAGGGAGCTGAGAGGACCATTAGGCAGTGTGCTCAGTACTGTGGGTACTGTGACGGGAACTGTGGTGCAGGCCCTGGTGGTGGTCCCTGCATGCTTGTGGATGACATCCTCCGCTGTAGTTGAGCAACGAGGGCCGCTGTTTGCTGCTGTTGTTGCTGCATAGGTTGTGGTGGCTGTCCAGGCTGTGTCTGTTGTTGTTGTTGCTGCTGCTGCTGCATGGCCATGAGCTGCTGCTGGCGGAGCTGCTGGCGCATCTGTGGGTTGGTCATCTGGCCCATGTAGGACGGTGCTTGGTGCTGGGGGTTGGGGGCTCCAGGTCCCATCTGGTTGTAACCACTCATCCCACTCATGCCTGTCGTCGTGGAGTGCATATTGGGTCCTCCTGCCATCTGGGGCTGCATCCTGTCAACACACACATAACACTTTAAACATCACCAACAACAACTCTCATGATATATAAGGCAAAATATCCCAAAAGACAGACTCAGCACACTACACACAGCGAAGTACATACACCCTGAACAAGTACCAGCATAATAAAGTTATACAGAATAATGCACCAATGTATCAGTAGCCTGGCTTGTTAACAGTCCTGCTGCACATGTGTTGACAGTCCTACTCAAATTCAAACTGGCTACTGTGACGTCTTAGGCCATCAAAACCCATGATTTCAACCCTAGACTTATCAAAAACATAAATATTGCACATACACTTATCATTCCCATTTCATGGAAGCAAAACGCTGCTCTGTACAGAAAAGGAGCATGCAGTAGGTATTTGAATCGAGACACACAAAGTGGCTGTTAGTGTTACTGACCGTCCTGCTGCTGGGAACTGCTGGCCCTGTCCCATAGGATGCATGTAGCCTGGCTGCTGGCCCATACCCTGCATCATGGGGCCACCCTGTGGTGGGGTGTAGGATGGCTGGTTAAAACCTGGAGACATCATGCCGCTATTCATGGGGTCCATCATGCCTTGTTGCTGCGCCTGCATCGGGTGGTAGTAGTTACCCTGCACACCTGTAAGAAACATCAACATATTACTGATGATCACCTACTCATATGTGTATGGCTAGGATTCCTGGTCAAGATGTTTTAATTTTAGCACAGAGATGCAAGAATGGAAACCAAAAACACAACTGCACATCAAACTTGTTTGATAATCTACAGGTATTTTTTAAACTTGAGAGACACAGAATTCATTAATTATAACAGACCTATTGCAATTTCCTCTGCCAGAAATGACATTTGCTGTAAAGAAAGAAAAGTGGATGGACTGGTAACGTTAAAGAAGAGAAAAGACACATGAGAGAAAAGTTAACGGGGAACTTCCCGGAAGGCAGAAGATACGAAATCAAAGACGGCAAAGCCATCACTGACCTTGACTTGGTGCCATCATACGACTGACACCTTGTGGTGTGTTGGGTGGCATGCCTCCACCGTTAGGATACAAATTAATATGGGGTTGATTGCCATCCATGATGTTGCGCTTCCCTAGGATGTGCTGACGGAGCAGAACGTTCTGATGCTTGGTCTGTGGCATGTGGGCTGGACCGTGCTGAACACAGAGCAGGGAAATGTACTTTTTGTAAGTCAGTGTTCCTGTTGCCAGTATTACATAGTATATACAAGGAAAGAAAGGACCACATTATGCAAATTACACAGTAAAATGGTGAGTATTATGATATTTAATTTAACTATTACTTGTATACACTGCTGGACTACTGCAATCACATGATCCAAATAGTTATCTATTCAGTTTACTTATTTATGATGCAGTTCTATCGGAACCACATCTTTACACGTCAACATTTTCCTGCCCACATTATCCTTTGTTCCAAACTAACCGGCTGCATTGGGCCTGGGTTGTTCATGCGTTGCTGGAGCATGGTGCTGATGACTGCCTTGGAGTTTGGCATGGAGTTTGGCATGAAGCGCGGACGTGGGGCCATGGTCTGTGGAGCAAAGTACGGTTTAGGCTGTTGGGCTGGGTACCAGCTGGAGTGTGGCCCGGGTGGGGGGTACATAGTCTCCGGGTAGTATGGTCGCATTTGCTGCTGCTGCTGGAGAATGGAGAAACAAGAAAATAGCTCATACACAAACTGAGTACAGAGCATGAATATGCTTGTCAGTCTCACAGATTGGAGGCAACAGGAAACATACTGCACACCAGACAGTTCAGATCCACCAGAAAAACCTGCATTCAACCCTTTCAATCACTCGTCTGATTTGTTGGACAGGACTAATGATAGGGGCAGTCACGCTCTAATTGGCATGCATTGACACCATGTGCTGTAAGAAGGAACAAAAGCCATGAACCATTATGCTGGTGTGAATTTGCCAACTCTGGCAGTTACAGTGTGAAATCATGGCTGTATACCATTTACAAAAATCAGTTTCTGCATGCTCGACATTTTCCAATTTGTTGGGTATCTATCCATGCCAGTGAATAATATGCAAGGCCAAGTTTCTACACTTACAACAACACTGTAGGTGCCTGGTGTATTTGGTTTAGGACGGCGTCGTTTGCTGTTTTTCTTTTTGTTGTTGTCTTGTGTCTGCACATCCATGATCTCCTTTGGTTTCTCTTCCTGTACAACACAAACATGCCAAGATGTACAGATGGACACCAGTGTGGAGGAAACACTGTATTTGCGACTGGAGGCTCACCTCTTCAGTGCATCACTCCATCAACCACCCTGCTTCCCCCCTTTCCTCCTTTAAAACATCCTATAAGTGGTGGAAGCAATCAGTCTGTAGCTGCAGGCTATGTCACATCAATATCATCATCATCAACACTGGTTGCATCCATGTCAGATTAGATGTTATAGGATAACCTGGGCTCATCTGACTGCATGCTGGAAACTGACCCACCAACAGCCCTGGTCATCTCTTTCTATAATGAATTGTTACATACTTTGGTATGTGGGTTACAGTGATTGGGCAGGAAACAACAATAATAATAATGGATATAGTTAATATAGTGTTTTCCATCTCTGTTGATGCCCATGACATACATGTACCAGGTCGACGTCCCCTCCATTTGTTAGAATGTCTAAGCAACACGATGCTGACAATACTGACCACTTTCTCTGGTGGGTGGTTGGAAGCTCCTCTGGTGGTAATGGCGGGGGCTGCAGGTAGTGGGAGTCTGGGCTGCTGCATGTTGTGAGTGTGGTAGAGCAGCAGGCGATGCTGATCCTCGTAGGTCAGCGTCTTCTTCTCCAAACGAATGGCACCAAAGTACGCCCAGGAGATGGGTGCCGAGTTCTTGTGACCCTCAATCACTTCCCAAGGACTCATCTTGATTTTCTGGCCTACTTGCAAACCCTGTTCACATACAGTACTTAAAAACGTCAGTATATCATGTTGCTGTAGTTGCTACTATCCTAGACAATGTCAACCTTCAAACTAAGGGGACTGCTGGTTTTATCTGTCTGCCAGTGTTCCTGTCAGGCATGTTTTGGGACTGAAACCATGCAAGTGATCTAAATCAAATTTTGCTCTATGGCAGACCTTGAAGACCATCAAGTCGTATCTTTAAGGTAAGGTCAAAGCGATGCAGTGGCATGTTTCCATCATATGATAGTGTCCCCATGTCTGATTTTGCGCTCCTAACAGTAACTATACATCCACCCTAAACCTGCTCTATTTCATTACTCTCATTCTGTGCCAAAGGTCACACAAGGTACACAACAGACTAAGAGGGAAAACAAGCATGATCTCCAGATATAGCTGATTGAAAAGAGAGGACAGCTACGTGCTCAAGATAATGAAGACCAGCTACCACACACACACAAAGCTGCTGCGATTCTACGAACACTAACCTGTTTCTTAGCTATGGAGTCAAACCCTGTGATCTTATTGCCCTTTGTGTCCACCAGTGTTCCGTACGGCTCCACACTGATCACCTCATAAAACCGCTTTGGCAAGGGCAGCAACTGGCGCAGTCTGTCGGTAGCATCTGTATGCTTGTCACCAAGCTCCTTCTGCTCACATTGCCACACAAAGACAATGTTTTAACATTTCTAAAGGCTTCTACATATCTGAAAAAGAATGTTCCCTAAATGTAAATCTATCCTACTGGCAAAGTCCTCTCAAACTACAAGGACTAGGTACAAAATTTAAACAGTACCTGCAGTCAAGATTATTTCCACGCAACACTAAAATCTTCACAGAAACACACAAACAATGGAAACCATTCAAAAGCTGATATTGCGTTACCTTGAGTTTTTTAATGAGGTTGTGATAGACTTTCTTGTTCTCTTCCAGTTTTTCCTGACCATCACTGATCAGTGTTCCATGAACCAGCACAGACAGCATGTCGATCACAGTGTAGAACAAGCTCACTGCAATCAGTCAGTGTTTTTTTTTTTTTTTTTTAATTCTTACATTCCAACTGTTATTCACTGAAATCCCAGTACTGACAGGACATGGCTGAAGTTTATGTAACAAATGTAAAAAAGATATTCATGTTGGAATGCAGCCATAGGGCTGCCTAGAACACTAGAACATAAAAAAAAATAAGACAGAACAAGAGCATCCAATTTACTGTCAGAACTGCCGATGATACAACAGAAAGTACTGGAATCAGCAAGTGGGTGGTGTTGTCTGACCAACATTGTTAAACAACCTGAAAGGACTGTGTGTGTAGATGGAGACAAAACTTGGCCATGTTGTTGTTACCTGTTGGTCTGACAGTCGACCACCTCATGACTGATGAGTTGCAGCAGCAGCATGGCCCAGTCACTGGTGGTTGTGTTGGAAACGTTGGATGGTGGTCAAACATAGCCCCCACCTACACAACCATTCACACATCAGTTACCATCAAAACTACAGTGCTCAAACATTGCTAACGTCAAATCACTGACGATTTGTCCCAGCCAGTATCAACAATACTGTCATCCAAACTACTGCTGTTTTAGTCTGGTCATTGCAGTCTTTTTACTGAATCTCTTGCAATCAGTTTACTGCATACACATAGACACACACCAATGAAAAATAAAACACCAGAAAATATAGCATATTGATTAAAACAATCTTAGTGTTTCATTCTACTCACCAGTGAAAGTCTCAGCTGTAATGCTTCATGCAAGTGTTGTCGGATTTACTTTCATCAGGGTGTTTTTTCCTGTTTAAAATAAAAGAATAAAATGTACGAATTTCATTCTCTCCATTCCAATCTAACCAATTCCTATCCATTATGTGTGTGATCATAGACACATCTTTTCTCTAGTTTTTTTATTGTTTTATTTTGTTGACAAATACAAACAATGCCTATCATACTGCGACAGGGACGATAATCAAACCAAAATCATATACAACATACGCGTCTATCAGTATAGATCTATGCATATAGTGATATACAGACCTTTTCAAATTTTTAAAATACACAGCAAACTCAGTTATATCAATTTTGAGTTATATCAGTAGTGTAAGTAGACACAGACACAATGATGAAGATGTGGCTCCACTGACCAGGATTTCCTTGGTGTTGTTGATGAACTTCTCTAGCTGTGACATGAGAGAGTTGAGGAGTCCTTCTCGCTGCTCATCCTGACCCTTCAGACATGTCTGAACCAGCGACAGGAATGGCTGGTGGCCCAACAGGGATTTGCTGGTAACAAAACCCAACATGTTGAAACACTCTGCCTTCTTACAGATTTGTTGCTCACAATCATCCTGATGAATACTACAGCAACTTCCTTCCTCTTTGTCCACATGGCATCTATACCAGTCTAACTTCAGACACCACATGAAAGATTACATCACTGCACTGTTCAGAGAAAGAATCATGGTTGGATTTGGAACAGCACCTAATTGACTTTTCTCTTCCTCAGAAATAAGTTGCTGAAAGAGATGATTGTGCAGATACCTGAAATTTGACTGAGGCTGAATAGAGCTTATGAAACTCAAGCTAACGTGTAAAAACAACATTCAGCCCATCTTTTTTCCCCCTGGGTTTACCAGCCCTCATTTTTTTTTCAAGTCTGAGGGATGCATTACACATTTCTGACCTTTTCTGGTTACGATCCTTCTCTTGCTTGCTCTTGGCTGACACAAACAGGTTGTTACCACTCTCCAGCACTTGACCCGCAAGTTTCAGCACTCGGCCCTGGATGGGGCTGGGAAGGCGTGAGATGAGAGGTCCCACTAGCCACACGATGTCCTGATCTGAGCTCACTCTGCACACAATAAGAGAGGGGATAAGTTTTATCAAGTAACGAACTACACATTGGCCTAATGTGATCTGACATTTATGGTCAGCTTCAGAATAACGCAGTATTTGAGGCCCACAAAACAAGGTTGCAAGAAATGTATAAATACGGTCTTCAGTGTGCATACAAGCAGGAGATCAGCTGGACTGGAGTGGCAAGAGTAGCCCTGAGTGTGATGGCGAAGGGTCGTCGATGGCCTATGCTCCACTTGGAGCCATGGGCCTTAGTACACTGTAGTAGTAGTCAGTGTGCATACAGTGTTCTGTTCAGCTGAAGACAGAAGTGAACTGTGGTGGATTCTGCGATACGCTGGTGCACACTGTCACAATGGTGACTTGTACTGCAGGAAGGGGGTGAGGTTTGGCATGACAGCAAAAGTAGACAGTACTCACTTGGTTTCTTCCTGTGGTGAACTACCCCCAGCCAGCTTTATCTCTGTCTGCTGATGGAAAAGGTCGATAGTTCCACGAGCAATGTGGTCCAAGATACTATTGGTTTCCTGCAACAGCAAGAAAGCAAGTGAAGACTTCATCAGCTGTGTTCTTCCTTGTCCCAAAGGCAAAGAAACAAAACCATGAACAATATCTAAACCATTACTACACAAGTACACTGAATATCCAACGAGTGAAACTGCATCACACACTCTCAGCCCAACAAATTATTCAAATAACATCACTGATATTCTTGTCAGCCTGTGGCAATCTTCTAGGGCAGAAACTGATAGTTCAGTATATACGCATCAATATTTACTGGATGAGAAACTTGCTTGTGTCATTCTGTGTACTAACCGCCTGAGTGCTGGCTTGTTTCAGCAACAGTTGCAGCTCCAGCCAGGACACACGCAGCGACCACTGATCCAGATTCTGTGACACATAATGTTACACATACTGTCATCATCAGAAGTCGACCCCACATCAACCAACACACAAACTAAACACTAAAACCCTGACTATGACGGTGAGAATGATGACCAAATGGACAATGCTGAGCAGAGTACATAATGAAACATAATGAAGTGAAGATTTGATAGTTTGTGTCCACCAGCTTGTTTTCAGTCTCATTTTGTCTATACATCCATTATCCATGTTACCATCTCCAAATTTTCACCTGCAACATATCACTACAGCAGCACAGCCTATCAGCACTACATGTAAGGCTGGTATGACACAAGCAAGAGGGTTACTGGTACTATAGAGAGAACTGAACCTGGACTACAGTTCGTTACCTGCAGTACACGGTTGATGAGCTGTTTGTAGTCCGAGTCACTCACATCCAGCAAACCAGTCAGTCCTTCAGAATGGCAGATAGTGTGGAGCAACTGCTGTGCCTGTAACAATACACCCCACACTCATACACTACACTACTCACTCATATACATGTGACTGGGATCATGCTGTCTGTGACACCCCCCTCGTACATTGTGTATCCATCTCGATACGAATGTCAAGTCCATTTACGTAGTAAATAAAGCAAATGTCTGAGTGCAATGGACAGATCTCTGGCTCATCATCAAATCTGAACCCTCTTCTATTAATCTTCTGGAAATCAAGTACAAGCATGCATCTCAGCAAATCCTTTGTAAATGAACAGTGCATGCCTGTGAAACAGATCAACTCCAGCAAGCACACCTTAGATCATTTATCAATGACACTGACGAGTCAATCACTAATGTAAGCGATGACAACTATGCCACAGTGAGCTATTACCAAGTTTGCGCACACCTGTTTTTCAGTAAGCATGGGGTCGATGAGCATCTCGGTGTTGAGGAGTGCCTGAGGATCCTTAAAGAACTTATCTCGCACCCAGTCCTGTCGACACACTTCCTGCAGTGCATGTTTAGCAAAGTCATTCAGTCCCTTGCTCTCCATGCCACCCTTGCTGCTCTGCCTGTCCAAAAAAATACAGTAGGTACATCCATTAATACCCAGCATTGCTCTGTTCACCTCCCCAAAAAGACAAAAACATTACCACATGGTTACCATATGAGGACAGCTGTAATGCACAGCAAGCTAAACTTTGACGCCACACTGTGACCACTATTTCAGTGATACGGCTAGCTCTTCTGAGAGTAACTTCTAGTGGTGCCTGTTGACCACCAGACGAATGACACAATGCGGCCAGCAATGGAGTTGAACATTTTCTACTGTTGTTCTGCTGTGTGTGAGTGCTGCTCTGACTGCCATACCAGCATGTCTGAAAGACATTTAGCTGTCAAAGCAGATAGCTTCTAAACGTGTCAAGCGGGAAAGTCCCTGCATGACCTACCCCAACATCATGTCGAAGTCTGGGTCCATTTCATCCAGGTTGCGTAGAAGTGATGAGATATCCCCGCCTCTGTCTTTCTGTGAGCTTGATCCTGATTTGTTCTTATTCTCTTCACTTGACTCATCCCCTACAACACCACCACAATAACACAGTCACAAAAATACAGTGAATTAGATCAACGCCTAACACACCACTTTCTGTAAACTTCAGCCAGTGCCAGATACATGGAGACAAAGATCTTTACATTTCATTTGGTTTTCCTTTCTTGGTGGTTATTATTAAATGAAAGAGGAGAACCATTACTGGGAGTTTCTGTGGCGCAAAACTATTCCTGCCTCTTCTAGTAATCGTAATACATCCCTACTGTGTTTTATTAATTGAGAAATAGCTTTTAAATCACAAACAGTGATAAATCAGTGAACATATCACAGACGGGATATGGCGCACACAGTTACGAACTGCCAGCCTGAAAGAAAAAATAATCACAAAATGAACACAGACAGACTGACAGAGAAATACATGGTAGACAGCTATTGCACAGCCCCACTCTATCAATGAACACAGACCGGCTGACAGAGAAATACATGGTAGACAGCTATTGCACAGCCCCACTCTATCAATGAACACAGACCGGCTGACAGAGAAATACATGGTAGACAGCTATTGCACAGCCCCACTCTATCAATGAACACAGACCGGCTGACAGAGAAATACATGGTAGACAGCTATTGCACAGCCCCACTCTATCAATGAACACAGACAGACTGACAGAGAAATACATGGTAGACAGCTATTGCACAGCCCCACTCTATCAATGAACACAGACCGGCTGACAGAGAAATACATGGTAGACAGCTATTGCACAGCCCCACTCTATCAATGAACACAGACCGGCTGACAGAGAAATACATGGTAGACAGCTATTGCACAGCCCCACTCTATCAATGAACACAGACCGGCTGACAGAGAAATACATGGTAGACAGCTATTGCACAGCCCCACTCTATCAATGAACACAGACAGACTGACAGAGAAATACATGGTAGACAGCTATTGCACAGCCCCACTCTATCAATGAACACAGACCGGCTGACAGAGAAATACATGGTAGACAGCTATTGCACAGCCCCACTCTATCAATGAACACAGACAGACTGACAGAGAAATACATGGTAGACAGCTATTGCACAGCCCCACTCTATCAATGAACACAGACCGGCTGACAGAGAAATACATGGTAGACAGCTATTGCACAGCCCCACTCTATCAATGAACACAGACCGGCTGACAGAGAAATACATGGTAGACAGCTATTGCACAGCCCCACTCTATCAATGAACACAGACAGACTGACAGAGAAATACATGGTAGACAGCTATTGCACAGCCCCACTCTATCAATGAACACAGACCGGCTGACAGAGAAATACATGGTAGACAGCTATTGCACAGCCCCACTCTATCAATGAACACAGACAGACTGACAGAGAAATACATGGTAGACAGCTATTGCACAGCCCCACTCTATCAATGAACACAGACCGGCTGACAGAGAAATACATGGTAGACAGCTATTGCACAGCCCCACTCTATCAATGAACACAGACCGGCTGACAGAGAAATACATGGTAGACAGCTATTGCACAGCCCCACTCTATCAATGAACACAGACCGGCTGACAGAGAAATACATGGTAGACAGCTATTGCACAGCCCCACTCTATCAATGAACACAGACCGGCTGACAGAGAAATACATGGTAGACAGCTATTGCACAGCCCCACTCTATCAATGAACACAGACCGGCTGACAGAGAAATACATGGTAGACAGCTATTGCACAGCCCCACTCTATCAATGAACACAGACCGGCTGACAGAGAAATACATGGTAGACAGCTATTGCACAGCCCCACTCTATCAATGAACACAGACAGACTGACAGAGAAATACATGGTAGACAGCTATTGCACAGCCCCACTCTATCAATGAACACAGACCGGCTGACAGAGAAATACATGGTAGACAGCTATTGCACAGCCCACTCTATCAATGAACACAGACCGGCTGACAGAGAAATACATGGTAGACAGCTATTGCACAGCCCCACTCTATCAATGAACACAGACAGACTGACAGAGAAATACACGGTAGACAGCTATTGCACAGCCCCACTCTATCAATGAACACAGACAGGCTGACAGAGAAATACATGGTAGACAGCTATTGCACAGCCCCACTCTATCAATGAACACAGACCGGCTGACAGAGAAATACATGGTAGACAGCTATTGCACAGCCCCACTCTATCAATGAACACAGACCGGCTGACAGAGAAATACATGGTAGACAGCTATTGCACAGCCCCACTCTATCAATGAACACAGACCGGCTGACAGAGAAATACATGGTAGACAGCTATTGCACAGCCCCACTCTATCAATGAACACAGACCGGCTGACAGAGAAATACATGGTAGACAGCTATTGCACAGCCCCACTCTATCAATGAACACAGACCGGCTGACAGAGAAATACATGGTAGACAGCTATTGCACAGCCCCACTCTATCAATGAACACAGACCGGCTGACAGAGAAATACATGGTAGACAGCTATTGCACAGCCCCACTCTATCAATGAACACAGACCGGCTGACAGAGAAATACATGGTAGACAGCTATTGCACAGCCCCACTCTATCAATGAACACAGACCGGCTGACAGAGAAATACATGGTAGACAGCTATTGCACAGCCCCACTCTATCAATGAACACAGACCGGCTGACAGAGAAATACATGGTAGACAGCTATTGCACAGCCCCACTCTATCAATGAACACAGACCGGCTGACAGAGAAATACATGGTAGACAGCTATTGCACAGCCCCACTCTATCAATGAACACAGACCGGCTGACAGAGAAATACATGGTAGACAGCTATTGCACAGCCCCACTCTATCAATGAACACAGACCGGCTGACAGAGAAATACATGGTAGACAGCTATTGCACAGCCCCACTCTATCAATGAACACAGACCGGCTGACAGAGAAATACATGGTAGACAGCTATTGCACAGCCCCACTCTATCAATGAACACAGACCGACTGACAGAGAAATACATGGTAGACAGCTATTGCACAGCCCCACTCTATCAATGAACACAGACCGGCTGACAGAGAAATACATGGTAGACAGCTATTGCACAGCCCCACTCTATCAATGAACACAGACCGGCTGACAGAGGAAATACATGGTAGACAGCTATTGCACAGCCCCACTCTATCAATGAACACAGACGGCTGACAGAGAAATACATGGTAGACAGCTATTGCACAGCCCCACTCTATCAATGAACACAGACCGGCTGACAGAGAAATACATGGTAGACAGCTATTGCACAGCCCCACTCTATCAATGAACACAGACCGGCTGACAGAGAAATACATGGTAGACAGCTATTGCACAGCCCCACTCTATCAATGAACACAGACCGGCTGACAGAGAAATACATGGTAGACAGCTATTGCACAGCCCCACTCTATCAATGAACACAGACAGACTGACAGAGAAATACATGGTAGACAGCTATTGCACAGCCCCACTCTATCAATGAACACAGACAGACTGACAGAGAAATACATGGTAGACAGCTATTGCACAGCCCCACTCTATCAATGAACACAGACAGACTGACAGAGAAATACATGGTAGACAGCTATTGCACAGCCCCACTCTATCAATGAACACAGACCGGCTGACAGAGAAATACATGGTAGACAGCTATTGCACAGCCCCACTCTATCAATGAACACAGACCGGCTGACAGAGAAATACATGGTAGACAGCTATTGCACAGCCCCACTCTATCAATGAACACAGACGGCTGACAGAGAAATACATGGTAGACAGCTATTGCACAGCCCCACTCTATCAATGAACACAGACCGGCTGACAGAGAAATACATGGTAGACAGCTATTGCACAGCCCCACTCTATCAATGAACACAGACCGGCTGACAGAGAAATACATGGTAGACAGCTATTGCACAGCCCCACTCTATCAATGAACACAGACCGGCTGACAGAGAAATACATGGTAGACAGCTATTGCACAGCCCCACTCTATCAATGAACACAGACCGGCTGACAGAGAAATACATGGTAGACAGCTATTGCACAGCCCCACTCTATCAATGAACACAGACCGGCTGACAGAGAAATACATGGTAGACAGCTATTGCACAGCCCCACTCTATCAATGAACACAGACCGGCTGACAGAGAAATACATGGTAGACAGCTATTGCACAGCCCCACTCTATCAATGAACACAGACCGGCTGACAGAGAAATACATGGTAGACAGCTATTGCACAGCCCCACTCTATCAATGAACACAGACCGGCTGACAGAGAAATACATGGTAGACAGCTATTGCACAGCCCCACTCTATCAATGAACACAGACGGCTGACAGAGAAATACATGGTAGACAGCTATTGCACAGCCCCACTCTATCAATGAACACAGACCGGCTGACAGAGAAATACATGGTAGACAGCTATTGCACAGCCCCACTCTATCAATGAACACAGACCGGCTGACAGAGAAATACATGGTAGACAGCTATTGCACAGCCCCACTCTATCAATGAACACAGACCGGCTGACAGAGAAATACATGGTAGACAGCTATTGCACAGCCCCACTCTATCAATGAACACAGACAGACTGACAGAGAAATACATGGTAGACAGCTATTGCACAGCCCCACTCTATCAATGAACACAGACCGGCTGACAGAGAAATACATGGTAGACAGCTATTGCACAGCCCCACTCTATCAATGAACACAGACCGGCTGACAGAGAAATACATGGTAGACAGCTATTGCACAGCCCCACTCTATCAATGAACACAGACCGGCTGACAGAGAAATACATGGTAGACAGCTATTGCACAGCCCCACTCTATCAATGAACACAGACCGGCTGACAGAGAAATACATGGTAGACAGCTATTGCACAGCCCCACTCTATCAATGAACACAGACCGGCTGACAGAGAAATACATGGTAGACAGCTATTGCACAGCCCCACTCTATCAATGAACACAGACCGGCTGACAGAGAAATACATGGTAGACAGCTATTGCACAGCCCCACTCTATCAATGAACACAGACCGGCTGACAGAGAAATACATGGTAGACAGCTATTGCACAGCCCCACTCTATCAATGAACACAGACCGGCTGACAGAGAAATACATGGTAGACAGCTATTGCACAGCCCCACTCTATCAATGAACACAGACCGGCTGACAGAGAAATACATGGTAGACAGCTATTGCACAGCCCCACTCTATCAATGAACACAGACCGGCTGACAGAGAAATACATGGTAGACAGCTATTGCACAGCCCCACTCTATCAATGAACACAGACCGGCTGACAGAGAAATACATGGTAGACAGCTATTGCACAGCCCCACTCTATCAATGAACACAGACCGGCTGACAGAGAAATACATGGTAGACAGCTATTGCACAGCCCCACTCTATCAATGAACACAGACCGGCTGACAGAGAAATACATGGTAGACAGCTATTGCACAGCCCCACTCTATCAATGAACACAGACCGGCTGACAGAGAAATACATGGTAGACAGCTATTGCACAGCCCCACTCTATCAATGAACACAGACCGGCTGACAGAGAAATACATGGTAGACAGCTATTGCACAGCCCCACTCTATCAATGAACACAGACCGGCTGACAGAGAAATACATGGTAGACAGCTATTGCACAGCCCCACTCTATCAATGAACACAGACCGGCTGACAGAGAAATACATGGTAGACAGCTATTGCACAGCCCCACTCTATCAATGAACACAGACCGGCTGACAGAGAAATACATGGTAGACAGCTATTGCACAGCCCCACTCTATCAATGAACACAGACCGGCTGACAGAGAAATACATGGTAGACAGCTATTGCACAGCCCCACTCTATCAATGAACACAGACCGGCTGACAGAGAAATACATGGTAGACAGCTATTGCACAGCCCCACTCTATCAATGAACACAGACCGGCTGACAGAGAAATACATGGTAGACAGCTATTGCACAGCCCCACTCTATCAATGAACACAGACCGGCTGACAGAGAAATACATGGTAGACAGCTATTGCACAGCCCCACTCTATCAATGAAAGATGCATCCTCTACTCACCCAGTATGAGCATAGCCTTGAGGACAGCGGACATGGGCCCCAGCTCCACACCGTGGTGAGAAGCCTCCAGCAGATGGCGGTCACTCGACGCCTGCACCATGGGAACTGTCTTGGTGGTGTATGGCCCCGTGACCTGCTCTGAGGTCAGGTGGGAGGGTTTGAAGAGGCGAAGCAGCAAGTGACATGACAGTCGTGCGCCAGGCTCCGCATCCTGGTCCCCTCCAGCTGTGACATGCAGATCTAGGTCAAACTCAGTGTTAGTACTGGCAGCCAAGCGGCTAGGACTGCTACAACACACACCTGATTCACATTCACTACTACAGTATACATGTACAGCCAAGCGGCTAGGCCTGCTACAACACACACCTGATTCACATTCACTACTACAGTATACATGTAATACTGATCTAAACCTGCAAAGTTAAGTGGGATGAATCTCAGGAATCTCAGGATGCCCGTATTTCAATTTTGTCCCACCATTTTGATGCAGGTGCCATCATGGCAGACTGGTGTTCATTCATACCCTTCATTGTAGGATGCTTCTTGAAGTCCTGGACCTGTAATCTAGACTACACTTTTGTTCAACGCCTACACTCTGAAGTACATTTCCTCTAAAGTGAACAGACTGAGCATCCAACCTATCCTCAACCAGCTGCACAGACTGATGGCTGCCCTACATGAACAGATGATGTGGTGTGATAAGTATCATACTGGTACACCTGAATTTGCAACCAAGTAATATCATGTACATGTATACATTCAAGACCTGTAATGTTATAATCACCTGAGGGACAGGCGGCCATGAGACTGGGTAGAGCCACATGGTAGATGAGATCTTGCAGTGAGAAGCAGTGCCGTGCGATCAGAATGGCGGTGAAAACTGCCAGGCTGTCATGAATGGACAGGTCCGATACCTAACCAAACACCGAAAACACAGGCAAAGAGTAAGAAACTTATCCATATTTACTTGTTCCTTTTCTCAAAGAAAACAAATATTTATTATGATAATACTGTTGCAACAGAAATAACCGGACGAGTCATGTGTCAAAAACAAACACAAAGCAAAATGATTTGAAACAATTCCAAACAGAAGCTACAATTTGATCCAACAATCGTAACTAAGCTGCCTCAGAATTAACAGGACTCACGTCGATCTGTGTGAGGACATCGATAAACCCACTGCTGTGGACGGATGAGCAGCACAGGAACTTAAGAACTCCCAGCCAATCAGAACTAAGAGCGTTACAGTGGGCTGTCAACTCTGCGCACAGCAGTGAGATCTCGTTCAGCCTGAAAGACAAACATACAATAAACTACATGGATAAAGCAACGTTTTTTTTGCGTCCATAGAACGTAACAAAGTAATAAAATTTAAAAAACTGTAATAAAAACAGAAACTGACTTTGTCATGGAACTTTGGTGTGACTCAATTTTATAAACAGCTCAGGATAAAACATTGTCTCTACTTCTCTACAGCTATCCACATAACTCAGTCACACTGAATTCCACGAAGATGTCAAATTGTTGATGCTGCACATTAAAAGTAGCACCTAGCCAGATAAACTTTGAATCTGCAGTTGCGTATACCTTTCTGGACTCTGTGAGGCGGTGATAGCCAGCATGGCATTGCAGACAAAGCTGTAGCGGTTGGGTGGATTCTCATTCAGCTGCTTCACAAGCTCCATGTCATACTGACATCTGGAAATCACACCACGGTTAGACACACCATTCTGAATACAAACTACCATCAGAATCCAAACAAAGAATTTCCAGCAAAAGGAACAGCTCATTTTCTACTGCGCACGAGTATCCCACGTTTCTGACCGTACATGCCGTGTTTGATAGATCTGGATTTTTTTTTGTCATCAGTGCATTGCAGAGAAGGCAAATATTGACGGTTGCTGAAGCTGACATGTACTGATTTAGTTGCTTATAGGCACAGGTAGTGAGGAAGGGTCTAGCGAATGTAATGATGATTTGGATGAGAGTTTTGAGCTAGAACTTGACAAAAAAGGAAAGAGGAAGACATGTGTGGCAGTGACTGCAGTGAAACTGAGATTCCTTGGACGGTTAGATTTTCAAAACTAGAAGCATACAAGGCAAGACAAAAGGGGGGGAGGGGGGGGGGGTAAAGTTGTTTTCATGTTCGAGGAATTTGAGAGACAGAGACTTGAAACACAAATGCGAGCATAATGAATGTGCAACACTCCTATCAAGCCCAATTCAACACTATACAGAAATGAATGTATTATGAATGTATTTGTGAGGCCCCTGATGCACCACCTCAGCAGCCCAAACTTACTGGGTAGTAATCGAGTTATCACATCCTAGTCAAACGCTTCTCTCTTTCACAAATGCATTATTATCATTGTAGTGAAAGGTGGTGACATTGAGTTTTATCCCCCCTGTGTGTTTTATCTTCCTGCAGCACTTACTTGCCACTGGCTATGATGTCAGACATGAAGTTGGGATCCCATCGAAGATTGGAGGCAGAAGGCTGGACAGGAGCATACAGTGTTGACTTCATCTTGTTGTATGCAGGGTTAAATAGCTCCGCAAAGTTTGTCTGCAAACCAACATGAGGTCATTTATAAGAATTGCTGTGATCAGTGTGAAACAGCAATGCAAGTCACACAGGGTCGCTGTGCCTGATGCACGCATAGAACATTCACACTGATTACAAATCAAGAAACTTTTTACTATGAAGGGACTAAATACGACTAAAGAAGAGTTAACGCATGTGTACCTTGAGGTAGCAGCAGCAGCTGTATGTGTCATAAAGGTAGGCCAGCACACAGCGCTCGGCAGAGGAGCAGTTGAGTGGGTTACACACGTTGACCACTTTCAGTACTTCCATCAGTCTGTCAATACACACATACACATTGAACAGTTTACACATACAGTAATTTCATAGTTATTATCCTGTAAGCATCTGTCTTTTCACCTTTCAAATACGAAAAACCCTGGACAAACCAAAATTATAGTGTAAATGTAAAGAGTGAGAAGATTAAGAGGAGAAGCGAGAAAAGGCAATAATGCTGGCTTACCCTTTAAAAGCTTCAGAGACAAGGTCATGAGAAACCAGAAGGTAGGTGTGGTATTTCCTCAGCACCCCCACGATACACAGACAGAGCGAAGTGGAGTAGGTGCGCTCAAGTGAGGATTCCTTTTGGCTCAGTTCACGCTCCACATCACACAAAGACTTGAGCAACTGCAATTGAAAAATATACTTTCCCTCTTTAAACACCTGCATGATCACATACAATGCTACACAATAGTCTTTTGGCAGCAGTCCTGCAAAAAGAAAGTTGTCTTCGTATTAAACTTATCCTCAGCTTGGTTTAACAAACAACACTGCCATTCTTAGTATGGATGTTACTACGCCTATTAAACATCAATGGAGAAACTTGAATATTTCTCCTCTGCTATACAATGCATCTAGTGCAGGCCACTGCCTGACACTGTAAATGTAGTCAAATACATTCAAATGAATGGTATTAAAGAATACGTTTGCAAAAAGTGATACCTCCATTATAAAGTCCATCAGACCACTCAGGTTGAGAGCACTCTGCATGATGTCAAACAGGAACGAGATGTGCTCCACTAGGGGCAAGTAACTGGAGTTGCCCGCCACAAACACACGCAGCTGCTCCGTGACGGCCGCTGTGCACTGGGCTGTGACCACATGCTGGTCATGGTAGGATAGCTTCTGGAACTTCTGCACCATACTCTCTAGATTAGGCGAGGCAGTGTTGGCTGCAGCAGCACCGGCTGAGGCAGGATTGGCAGATGTGGGTGTTGCACCATCTGCACCAGTACCACCTACACAGTCACAAGTTGTGGTTGCAATTCTAGCCCCTTCAGCAGCAACAACAGCAACAAACAAAGTAACCAACAATAATAATAATTAACCTCCACCACCAAACACCACAGCTATAGCACAAAAGACCAACCAAAACCAACAAACCAAACAATCAACAAAAATTCAAAACCAAACAGGAAAAAATATACCATTAATAAAGGAATAAAACAATTGGAATCACACAGTTCAATTCTCTCTGGACAATGCATTTTCTCAGTTTACTACTAATCGATCAGATAATACCAGCTACCATACACCGTATCAAAAGAAGGATATTTACAAGTTTAAATAGGTTACATTGTATGAACACTCTGCTGACATCCTGATAATGGTATTCGGTCTCTGCCTAATTCTTTCACACACCAACAGCTTTCAAATTCAAAAATACTTTATTGTCTGTTCTAAAAGTACAATTTTAAAACAGAAAATTGTCTTCAGACATAAGCATTCGCTCTGCTCCTTTCTCAGCAAGTCAAGACACTGTACCTGCAGTGCCAGCATCTTTTGATTCCTTCTCCTTCTTCTTCTTCACTTTGCCCAAGTCTCCACTAGTCACGTCAATACAGTTGCGCTTGGAGAAGAGTTTGACGATCTCTTTGGATGTCTTCTTCAGGCTGTGGCGGGCTTCCTCTCTTGCCTTGCCCACACCGTACAGCACGATCATACGCTGGTTGTATTCGTGGGAAGAGCAGTCCTCCTGTACAAAGAAGCTGCTTTCAAACTCACTCTAGTTGTAGCTGCACACCTCTTGCTTTGTGGTTGTTTTTTCGAGGGTCATTGCTCAAAAGAAAAGATCAAGGAGCATTGTGGAACTAGAAGCAAAACCTGTTCAGACTGCTATCATTGCTGCAACTTTGTGTGCGTGTGTGTGTGTGTGTGTGTGTATCTCAGTTTACTCTAAACTGAAAGGCACAGGATCCTCAGGTTCACTGCAAACCAGAACTGCACCATTTGGGAATTGTGTGTTCATCTAATGCAAAACATGCTCCACCAGTGTTACTGATCAAGGTACACATAACACTGAGAAAGATAGATACACCAACGATACTGTAATTATGTTAGTGTTTCTCACAATGACCATGTAAACGCTAAAGTTTCTGCTTACCTGAGGAATAGGCAGATGTGTTGCATACACCAGGTGCCTTGATGGCCCTTTGGGCAGCTGCTGTTGGTGTTGTGTGTGATGTGAATGACTGACATGAGGCAGTGAGTGTGGCTCTCCAACACTAGGAATGGGATCCTTCTCTGACTTCACCGACTTGACAGATGCTGAAAGCAAATTAACTTATTCAAAATTATGGTAAATAACTAAATTATGCCCAGAACAACCCACCTCCAGTATTTATCAAACCACCTCAGAACATAAGTGGAAACACATCACGTAAAATGACAAAACACTGGTCACTTCACTCGTTAATGCACCTTTGTGGACAATTGTCACACGGCACATACAAAACCCAGCAAAACAAATACTGATGACTAGAAAAAATACAAACCAGCTTCAGCTTTATATAATCAAGCACATTATTTTTACGTCCACATCCACCCATACAATAAAAACAAAACACACTCCAACACACAAATTATGAATAGCACGATTCACTCTCTGGCAAAAAAGAAACCAAAGAAATTTCAACACATGCCAATAACCAGGGCTCACAAAACCAAACCAAACCAAACCCACTAACTTTCAAATGCATGCTGCTGTGTGCTTCAGCCAGTAGACTGCCAATGAATTGATGTGATTGTAAATGTGAGGTTGTGGGAAAAACAAAGCATGTGAATGGACAGTTGGCTTCATTGTGAAGATTACATTTGTGAAGGAGTATTTGCTGATCCATAACAACTGTCATACGAAACAGAACCATCCCACTTCAAACAATACCATACTCCACAAAGTACAGCCACACTTGCATATCAACAGACTGCATACACAGAGATCTATACATAAAAATGCCTGCCATCCAATGATCCATAATTCGGCTGAGGATCTTGCTGGCATTCGAGTGTTTCTGGAGGGAATGTTTCACACCAACCAAAAACGAACTAAATAAAAAGCCCCTTCAGAGTGCTGAGTGTGAACACTCGAGATTGATGACTTTCTCAGTTTGTTTTTTCCCATCAACAAGAACAAATAAATAAACAGGAAAAACGACAACATGCAGCACAACACAGTAACCAAAGACAAATATCATCTCATGCCACCCTAGACCTCACCATTACACACTACATGTATACACCAACAGGACTAAATGAAATATGGGAATCACCACCATCATGCTTCAACACCTTGCAGCACCTTACCTGTCAGTGATCCCAGTGACAAGGCTAGCCCTACAAGTGATAGCCAACAAAACAAATGCCTACAGAACAAACTCCAAGCAAAACACTAGGGTCTACATGTACTAACCAGAAGCATAAAGAAATTTACTCGGCTAACTCAAGACACTCACAGCCAGTGAAGCTTCTCTTACAACGCTGAAGTAAATATCCTACAGAAAAGTAGCACGTAACATATGAAACCTTGTACATAAAGTTCTACAATGTACCATGACATTCTTAATGCTAAAGCTGCTGTCAACAATGACAGAAAACTGTATATTGTGCAACAGCTGCTAAGAAAAGCTGCATCACAGATAGTCAAAAGAAATGTGCTGCTAAAGTTTCTTACCACCCTCCCATCCAAGATGAAAACTACAGATCAGAATATACACCCACCAGGAGGTTCGGGACTGGAGCGATTATCATCCTTCACAGAGCCAAAGAGACTGCTGAGATCCGACTCCATTGTGTGGATATCCATGTCCACTTTTATGTCATCCTGATGCTGAAACATGGCACACAGACACCAAAGATGTAACAAGAAGAACAACAGATTTGTGGGTGTCCTTGCAGCATGCCAAAGGTCCAACATAAATCATACAGCACATGAGTTTTTGCAGAGACATTGTTATGTATCATGGCCTTTAATTTACACCAGTGAATATAATGTAATGTATGTGCCAAGTATTCAGCGGATTATTGCTTGAGTTTCAGCAGTGCCCTTCTGTGAATAAGCCACTAGCTCTCAACTGTAAAAAAAGGTTCTTTGCAAGTGTACTCGATGGTAATCAGCCAAAAGAAAGCACACGCTCACCTCATGTCTCATACTCTCACTGGGACTCTTGACACTAGAAGGAGCAGCACTGTCCGCAGCCTGCATGAGGGAGGGTGAGCAGAGGAGGTCTCCACGAGAGATGAGTGTACACATGTAAGCATCGTGGGAAAACACATCATGCAGGATCAGCTCATGAAACAGGAGTATCAAGTTTCTGAAGGCCTGCTTCTCATCCTCCGAACTGTGGTCCTCTGCAACACAGCAAATGCAATGCAGCCATGTTACGTGGACAAAGCCTACCATACTGGGGGGTGTGAAACAGCTGGACAAAATGTCACAGATTCAGATGCCCTGACTTATGCAAGACTCTTCTCCCCTGCACCTGTTAGCACTGAAACCATGGACAAGGGATGTTACACAACAAAATGCTTATCCACCCTCCACTTGGTGCATTATCGGTCTGTAACTCTGACTTACAAATCTTCAGATTTACCTAGGAGAGGTGCGCTGCTGTCAAGAACCTCCATAAGCAGCTGTTGAAAAGGTGGAACACCTGGAGCCACCATGCCATCTGAACCTGTTGACTCCTTATCATCCATCATCTCACTGTCACCATACTTCTGCAGAAACACATCAACCATGAAATTTTCTCACGAAAAATCAGAAGATGAGCATTTCCCTCCCTTAAAACAAACAAAAACACAAACCCCCCTCTCTCTCCCACCCCCTCAAACAATAACAAAACAAGGAATTCAGTGTTACAGGGAATGCAGGAAGCCTTACCTCTGCCCTCAGCTCGTTCTGTCGTCGTTCCAGCAACTTGGCGGTGACCACAGCTCTATGCTCACCAGTGCGTTGTGTGCTGACTGCCCAGTCTATTAACAGTTTGATGACTGGCTCATCACTCAGCTGTGCCTGAAAAAGGTTAGAAAAACGAGCATCCATTATGTATTACTGTGAATGCTACAAGGTGTCTGGCATCAGACCATTTGAGTTTTTACTTAAAACTTTAAATTATGAATGGTATAAAAGCCTAGCAGTAGCAGTAGCACCCAGCAAAACTGAAAATCAAGGAAAGGACACAGTGCATGGTTGTATACCTCATTCCCATCTTTTGAAGTGCTGATGGCTAGGATCTTGTTGTAGAGGATGTCAAGTGAGTTGTTGGAGTCTACCCGATCAAAGCAATGCCGGTCCAGAACATCCAGTACATGCAGCACCTTGCTGATAGTATACCCTGTCAGGAAACATCACAAAACAAAACATCCTTACACTGCCAAGAAAAAGATACAGACTTAACTTGGCATCCAGCATAGTATATTAATATCTTAATTTTTAGTCAAATCAATTGAAAACAAGGCCATTTATGCATTGTGCATAAAATGAAATGGTCATATCTTCATGCAGATGAACACACCTGTTGCTGACTGCTGACACTTATCTGATGACCAATTCACTTCGGCTGCACGGCCACGCTGCTTGATCAAGTTCTCCGCAGCACGAATCTGTGAGCGAATCTGAAGACATTCACAACAGTAAAGTATTGAGGAACTGTTACATGAAAAAAACCAGACACAAATGGGCACAGGAAACTTAGCTTACTACTCAAGCATATACTGATGTAGAGACTCAGTCACACAATTTGATGACTAAGGTAAAGAGACTTCATGATCAAGTCAACACCAACCAGCTGGTTTTGCGAGCCAGGCAGCATGGGAAGACTGGAAGGTGCACAAGGCAGGATGTCTAGCGGTGATCCACACAGAAATGAGACCGTCTTGCCATCACCAAGCCAGTTCCAGACAAGAGCTGTAGGGCAGCGGAGCGTGGCGGTCTGCACAATGGCACACAGCCTGAGAATGATGGAGCGATGTTGTGGACAATCACGATAGTCAGCAAACACAGCAGCAAATGGATGATTGGAGTGATACTGGTTGTTGCTTGTAGTGGTAATAGCTCTGAAACAGACCAGCAAACACAGCAGCAAATGGATGATTGGAGTGATACTGGTTGTTGCTTGTAGTGGTAATAGCTCTGAAACATACCACCAAAACACAGCTGTAGACATTTTCAGTGTTTTCAGTACACATCAAAACCACATAGATCTATAAGTGCCATAAACTCAAATAACATCAACATTCAAATAGCATAGCTACACTTCCACCTACAAACAACAGTTTCACTGCTTTACTGCTCACCCGCTGCCATTGGCGGTGACCATGGGTGACTGTGTGCGAGGTGACAGACTACCGGCGTCAGAACACATCTGCTGAAGTCGCTTGCAGCAGAAGTATGCCAGTTTGCGGGACAACAGTGCAGTAAGACAGATCTCATCCAGATACTGCATACAGACACAGAGCACTTTTTATAATTTTACAAATCTGGGCACACAATATGACACAAAATCACTTCAAACACACCTGGGGACTCGCAGTAATAACATGCAACAGTACGAGAAAGAACACCCAAACTTTTCATGCAAACGCAAATCAACAGCCATCACCATTTACTGTAAAATTTATGTGCTTTCAAATTTTATCGAAATATAAACATTTAGCCATCGGTACCATTGCTGAAAAACACCTGCTTTGACACCAAATATACACTGTGAGAACACTTACTTACCTTTTCTATCTGTGCCAGCAGCAGTTTCAGCACTGTGTCATCTGCATTCTTCATTTTGTCCAGCAGTTCCACAAGCCAAGTCAAGGTATCATGACGGTCCAAAAGTCCCTCCTGTAAAATGCAGCAACAGCATAGCTCTGTACTCCTAGTCCTACTGTATTTATTTTCAACTAATGAGTGATCAAGAACCTGCATGCATAATACCACAACATGCCCCAGGTTGGAAGACGGGAATGTTAAAATTAAATCATCTGCACTCATAAACCTTTTAACACACTGCCATACATCATTGAATAAACTGTCTCAATCTTTATCAAACTTGTTAACCCATCACTTGACATTTCTGCTGCCTTTGTACTGTACCAACCATGAAACGTACATTGTACATGTGTTTGGCAAGGCGTGTGCAGTAAGTCCACTGTTTGAGAGCCTGTTCCATGTCAGCCTGAGTGCTGGTAGGAGTGGCAATAAGAAAGGACGTCTGTGGACCAGAAGAACCCACGTTGTAGTGTTCCTGTATCTTCTGAAGCTGTTCACGCAGGTATTTTGTCAGGGACTGTGTCCAGTCTGAAAGCCGACAAGATTACCAATTTTTTGGCAACCAAACTTAAAGAAAAATGCGGATGCAAGAATGTTATAGTTAAACTTGTGTGGGGCCATCAACGGACCTGAAAACGAGGCAATCAATTTACATAATTAGACACACAGGGATAGCAAGTTTCATGTACATTAGTAGTTTCCCTACAACAATGATTGCCTCATGAAATGTAGTTCTAACCCATGTCTCCCCAAAACCATAGCCATCATCTAGTATCTTACAATTTACATTTTTCAATTACTAGAAGGAGAAAATGGCTTATTCACCTATAGACTGGTCAGCTGCCTGACGGCGACGTATACGTGAATCTTGAGTGGCCATGTTGTGAGCAGCTGTCATTTTGATAAACCAGGCCGCGCGAACGAGTGGCACTGAATACTCGCACAGAGTGGAGAAGATTTCTTCCTTCTTGTTGAAGGTAGGAACCTGCAAAGAGGAAAAGTATCATACCTGAAGACACCTTTTCCCGTCAGGCCTTTGATGTTTAAGCCATAAGTTTTTCAGTAAGAGGGTGGAGGGTGGGTAGTATTGTCTATGTAATGAGTCCTATCTGGAGAGCCTGCGCTTTACAGATACTATTTATTATTATTATATGAATTATATGAACGCTACAAGCAAGCTGTTTAATGCTGTGGTTAGTGCAATGTTTTGTGAATAGGTGCCTTTTGTTGTTTTAGATAACTATTTAATATCAGCAGGAAAATCAGTAACCTACAATAACATGACATCATGGTTTCCTTGCAAGGATTTCTGTCCAGATCTGAGCATATTTTCAATGAAAACATAAAAAAACTGATAATGGACTGAGAAACAACAAAAACAAATAAAAAAAATTCCGAAGTTTACAGCAGAGAATTAAAAAAGCAAGCATATATGCAGCTAACAAATTACCTTCTTGCTGAGGTTTGCCAGCGGTTTGCTGCCTGCCAAATCCTTGAACCAAGCTTCCATCCCTTGCTTGCTTCTGGCAGCCTGAATAAGAACACCAGATTATTACACTATTCAGCAGGGTAACTGTAAAACTAGGCACTAAATGCGAATTTAACATCCACAAGAACTCACCGTGTCACTTGCAATTCTAGTAGATGAAATATAAACACAAAACTACTATCTCAATCAAACAGCATGAGAAATTTGTGTGAAACAACTGACATAAAAACATGACCTACAAATAGCTTTTTAGAGTTTAACATGTCAAAGATCATGAAAAACTTACGGGCCAGAAGTTGTCCTTGACAGGCAGCTGTTGCTTCTTCTTGGTGTCCTGAAGTGTATTGAGTCCCATCTTCTTGTTGATGATGGAGGCAAAGTAACTACCAAACTTGTCAATGGTGAGCCCAGAACCCTTTTCAGTCCCATACTGGACAGAAATCGAAATGGCAAACTGTGAAGTAAAAAAAATCAGATAAATGAATGTGTGTGTGTGTGTGTGTGTGTGTGTGTGTGTGTGTGTGTGAGAGAGAGAGAGAGAGAGAGAGAGCGATTTTATAAGAAACTGCACATTTACCTCATCATTAAATGCTGGTGTGTTGCTGAATCCATGCTTTACACTGACTTGGTTCAACTCATCCTGCAGAAATAAATGGTCAGTTGAATATATATTATATAAATAATGTGGACGGAAGAACAAAAAATCTGCAAGAGTCACAAGGCATTCGTCTTATATATGTAAGTCCCTGGTTTGAACTTGCAGTAACTCGTACTTCCAGGAGGCAGACCCACACAATGGTTGGAGACTAATTACCGCCGACATACTGTGTGAAATCAAGATGCACAAGAGCAACCTAAATTGCAAAACACTCATATCTTTTCTTATACTTACTTCTTTCTGTTTTGGGTCCTGAGGATAAACATCAGGAGGACCCAGTCTCGGCTTCTTCAGAGGCCGATGCTCCTGTGATGGAAAAGGAGCAGCCATTTTCCTTCATGCTAATTCATAAAAAATATGGATTTGACATTTCGAGGAGTATAGGCTTTTGAGCAAGGGTTCCAAACTTTTCCTTAAAGCAGATTTAAAACTGGACAAAAAGGAGTTTTTAATTTTATTTTTTGACGTTTTAGAATGTAAGGAAATCGTAGGTTTTAAAAGTGCCCACTCCTCTACTCCGCCGTAAAAATTGGTCACCAGGCAATTCGGCCCATTGCCAACTCGGCTCATTACAACTCGGACCACTTCATATTCAACTCGACAAAGGCCATGGTCAGCTCGGCCCAATGCCATAGTCAACCCGAAGTGCAAAGTCAACTCGGCCGACCACCGGGAAGGATAACCAACTCGGCCCACTGTGTAATGACCATGACCAACTCGGGCCAGTACAACTGTGTCACCTCCTCCTGTCCTCCATATCTGTCTTCTTTGCTTCAGCTTTACACTCCATCTAGACAACTTCGTTCTGCTGCTGACACTCGGAAACTCCGTGTCCCTTGTGTCAAGACAAAGACCTTTGGTCAGCGTAGTTATTCATACCAGGGTCCGACTTGTTGGAATGATCTCCCAGTTTCGATCAGATATGCAGACACAAAACTGTCTTCAGTTCAAAACAAATTTGAAAACACCTCTTCACAGCCTTCAAACAATAACTGTTGCCACATCATCATCTTGCTGGTCATGTGTGTGTGTGTGTGTGTGTGTGTGTGTGTGTGTGTGTGTGTGTGTGTGTGTGTGTGTGTGTGTGAGCCAGAGGCAGCCCGTGTAAGATGCTGCACATCATGCGTTTTTAGTTAAATGTATGTGTGGAGGCATGTTGTGTGTTTCTGGGTGAGTGAGTGTGTGTTCTTTGTAAGGCGCCCTGAGCTCCCGCGAGAGGGAGGGCGTCCTTTAAGTACCCATTTTATTATTATTATATAAATGTGCGACGGTGTGAGTGCTCGGAGAGCCGAAGAGACTCGGAGGGAGAGACTCTTCGGTGGTGGAAAAAGACAGAAACCCTGGGAAAATGGTTCATGGGCTGTGGGCGGATCTGACTGCCACCTAGGCCGAGTTGTTAGGCCGAGCTTGAATTGGGCCGAGTTGTCAGAAACCAGTCACATGAAAAAGGATCGAAAACTGTGGTGGAGTTTCACAATAATGCAGTTTACATTTTTTTTGTATAGAACACATTGAATAGTTTGTTCTGCTTGGTTATTAATTGATTGCTTTACTTATCTTTCGGACGTTATTGCATTAAATGTAATCGAATGTAAAAAAATCTCGGAGAACCTCGTGTGTTCGAGACTTCCTCACGCTTGTTCCCAAACAACACAGCACTATCCACGCTTACTACACAGCTAAAAAACTTGGTGACATTCAGCGATCAAGAGGAGACTATGGCGAAAGTTCAGATAACCTCGGCAGGTTTGTGTACAGCAAACAGGAAAATGTTGATTTTTTTTAGTAGTTCTGTCTCAGAGTTGTGTCAGGATTGTGTTTAATCGCCACTTAGCCGGCTACTTTCAAAATGGTCTCAAATCGGCTGAGTCACAAAACTGTTCTACGAAAGTCCGACTTTATAACCTTTATCAACCCTAATTTTATGCCAAGCTGACCAGTACTACACTTACACTGTCTGCTGGAACCTCAATTTTTCTGTGCTCGTTTCGTGTTTGTATCCGAATTTTTTTTTTCTCATATAGCTAGGTCATGGAATATAGCACAAACGAAGTACACATTCTGGCTTACTGATCTTTGCAAGGGCCAGTAAGAAATACAGTATAAATTTATAGATTATTAAACATGGATGTCTTCAGAATACTCACAGTATGTGTATTTTACACTCGTTCTATATTCGCAGCTGGTGTGCTGTCTTTACTGGATGAACCAGAACCTCAACTAAAGGTAAGATAGAGTGATGGAGAAGTTCTGCTAGTACTTACTGCCACTAGCACCAGCACTAGGATAGCGGAATTCTAGTATGGGAGTCCTGTCTCACTCTGTAGCGTTCCTTCTGTATGTTTGTAACTTAAAGAGAGGGAGTTACATTTACCTGATACAATAACATTCTGATTGTGACAACAATATATTAACATTGAGTTAGCCACATTTCTGTACACATTATCGGGCAATATAGTCCAACCATATTTGTTCAGAAATTGGTGGTCAGTTACACACGTTTTTCAGTCTCTACATTTACCCAATAATGACAGTGTGTGCCTTTCTCTATACATGATTAATGAAGGATCGCGTTTTGCCGTGTCAAGCAGTAATTCACTAATTGCATCACTGTAAACTGAGAAGCATGCGTAACTGACTATTTTTTTAAACAAATATTGTGGAATTGCCTTCTCCTAAGACATTTTGAATCTAGCTTTGCATCGTGAAACTGTCCTGTAATCCACTCAAGAAGTCTAAATGGACAATATATATAATGTAAAGTTTGGAAATGTTTTTCTCAGGGATGCTTCTTTGTTTAATAGAAGAAATGTACATGTATGTATCACATAAATTGATTGGCTTTGATAAATTACTTGTTTCAGATGTTTGCCCTTGAGAAACTTGACAGGATTGTTGGAGTATTTTGGGCTGAGATTTCGGAGTCGATTGAGAAAATGTAAGTTTGTAGTTGGCTTGCACTGTCTGCTGGGCGGAGAGGGAGATGAATATATGAACAGGTCTGCATTTTGCATTTACTAGTTTTAGTAACTTCAGTATAAATAATTTGAAAAGTCTTGCAGTGTTTGTTATGAGTAAGTATTGCTTAAGGATATATGTTGTATGCATTTCTAACAGCGTGCCTTGAACAGTTGAAGGAAGAAACAGAAACTTCAGTTTTGTTGGTTTTGATGTTTTGTTCCAGTGAGGTCTTGTTTGAAGACAAGCAGTTCAAAAGCAAGAAGCTTGCTGCTTTGGTTGCATCAAAGGTGAGTCTAAGTAAGAGTAGAACTAGAAGTAAACAGATGATTGTTTTCAGCAGTATGATCTTCTCATCTACTACATCTGCACACTTTATTGAATTGAATTGAAAATACTTTATTCATCCCTAAAAGGGAAATTGTTTTTTCCAAAATACATGACATCACACAAGAAATATGACATAAAAACATAAGACCCACAAGACATGGCAAGACTTCAGAATTGATAACATAAAATTGACTATGCATAAGTTGATAATCATAAATCTAACCTCTCTCATACACACACTGGCACACATCTATCAGGGAGAATCTGAAGTAAATCATCACGTATAAATTGATTAAACAGGCATATTGCATGTGGTAAAACAGAAGTTTTATAACACTGAGTAGCAACCACTTGTGCCCTAAGTTGTCCACTCCATTCAATCTGTCTGCTGTCAAGTTCCTGTTGTAGAGGGTCTTCGTTGTCTGTCAGTATGTTTGTTCATAGCATGATCTCATATGGAAGAAGACAAAATGCCATTCAGTTTTTACAAAACTGGCACTGTATTTACCAAATCCATGTTGACATTGGGTGCAAAAGACAGAAACAAGTTATGCAGAAATTGAGCATGTCAACAGCTACATTTTCATGGCTTATGATTTTTTTCATATCCAGGTGTACTACCATCTTGGTGCCTATGAAGAATCCCTGACCTACGCCCTTGGTGCTGAGGACCTCTTCAATGTCAATGACAACTCTGAATTTGTGCAGACTATCATCTGTGAGTGCCCTTTTCCATGCTTTATCGATACAAACCATTTCATGTTATATCATGCATACATGAATGCTTGATTTGTTTATATCACAAGAACAGTTGATGTGCACTTTCGTGTTTAAGACCTTGGTTCCTGAGTTTTTCATACCATTTGTATTTGTTTAGAAATAAATTGCAAGTAACCTGTGTTTTTCTTAGGCTTTTCATCAAGACTCAGAACTGTTATATTTGCTGTTTCTTGTTTCAGCCAAGTGCATTGACCACTACACACGACTGAGAGTGGAGAATGCCGAGTTGCCAAAAGAGGAACAAAAACCCATTGACCCTCGCTTGGAGGCAGTGGTGAACAGAATGTTTCAGCGCTGTTTTGATGATAAGCAGTTCAAACAGGTACATCTTGACCTCCCAGTTATGTTGGCATAACTCACATTTTAGGATGGTGAACTGTTAACAAAATGTTAGAAATCCAGTGAAACTTATGCCATACTGCATCAGTTGGATTGTAAATTTTTGTTGTCTTTGGGATTATGAGAGATTGATAAGTGCATGCAGCTGATAGTGCTGCTTATAAAATGTTACGGTGTGTCGCTTTTTACAAACAGGCTCTGGGCATTGCACTGGAGACACGCAGGATTGACATTTTTGAGCAAGCCATCAAGATGTCTGTAAGTACTTCTGCCTAAATTGTTCTTATGTTAGACTTATTTGTGGCAAAATGTTTGTATATATGTGCACAGTTGTACGTTTACCTCTGAAGTTTTTGAATGAGTTTGTGGAAAGCATACATATAAAATATTCTTTCTTTTTCTGTGTGTGTGTTTCTTTTTCTTGGTTGTGAACATTAAAAGCGTATAACTAGTACCCTCTCTGCTTTTGAAATAAAGCATAGATTGTAAAATATTTGATATTTGACACTGTTTTTATTTTCACTCTGCTGTTTCCACCCCAGGATGATGTGCCCACAATGATGTCCTATGCGTTCAAAGTGTGCATGTCCTTGATCCAACATCGCCAGTTCCGAATCACAATCCTGGGTGTTCTTACAAAACTCTACATGGGACTTCATGTTCCTGACTACATCAATGTGTGCCAGGTAAACAGTTGTAGCATTTGTTATTACTTTTTCAGCAGGTGTGTGTCAGTACACACAGGAAGTTAAAGATGTTCTTAGTGGTCTCCGTTTCAGTTTTGTCTAAAATATCTCCGGTTTTTGTATTGGATTGGGGACAACTCTGTCAAGTTAATAATCCAGAAAAAGAAGCTGTTTAAGTTTGAAATTGCTTGTTTCTGTTTCAGTGCTACATTTTCCTTGATGACCCAAATGCTGTTGCTGAGATTCTTGAGCAACTGATCAAAGGAGATGAGGTACGTAACAATTTCCCAGTCTGTTAAATGGTGCATGTAGACAGAGTGTTTTCCTTGCAAAACAACTACTGCAGAACCATTACTCTTCCCAATTTTCGCGTCTAAGGGTCAAAACTGAAAGTATGGCTACGGGTGTGGGTTTGCAAGCAGTCTAACTAGAACTAGAACTGCACAGTATGATGTCATTGGTGGCCTGTTTTTTTATGCAGGATGGGGAGTTTTCAGTCATTTGGTAATTTTCACCCAAATTTCCCATTCTCTCAGCAAAAGAAAAGGAAGGGGAAAACGCTGTATGGCACACTCTAACTTCATTTTCGGAGACTTGCATGCCAGTAAGGCAGTATTTTACTTTTGGGTGCTAGAAGAGGTTACTAAATGCCTTTAAAATGCTCAAATGTGTTTTCTTAAGTGGGTCATTGCCCCTGTTGCCTCAGCACCCTGGTCTAGGCTTCAGTCCTTTTTTCCCTCAGCAATTCCCCAGCATGCTTATGGCAGTGGTACCAGTAAGTTGATGTTTATGTTCAATACCTGCAGGACTCCACACTGATGGCATACCAGATTGGCTTTGACCTGTATGAGAGTGCCACCCAGCAGTTTTTGCAGCGTGTACAGTCTGCTCTGCGTGCTGTTGCCCCCATCCCATCACTCTTGCCGGACCAGAATGCCAAATCAGCCACCAAGACACCTGTACAAGAGTCCACACCTGAGGAAGGCAAAGAAAAAGATGCGTGAGTGTTGTGTGTCCGTCATTTCTTGCTTTGCCGTGTACTGTAAACCTGTTAGACGGGGAAATTAGCTCATTTTCATTATTAGCTAAAAGTTATTTTACTTTTTTTTTGGCTTTTTTTGCTTTCTTGGTTACGATATACAGAGCAGCTTAGGGTTTGTTCTTTTTTCTTTTGACAGCTTATGTTTGGTTAAAAAAAGTGGATCAGATGTAATGTGAATATTGCAGGCCAATGGAAACCACTGAAGACACTGCTGCAGCTACTCCAGAAACAGCAGCAGCTGATACGAAACCTGCTGCCCCTGCAACAGATATCGCCAGCCTGGTAAGATGTTTTGCGTGTATCAGTTCAGCAGATCAGTGAAAGGAAATGCTGTGTGTGTGTGTGTGTGTGTGTGTGTGTGTGTGTGTGTGTGTGTGTGTGTGTGTGTGTGTGTGTGTGTACACTTCAGATCCTAAATTTTGACAGTTAAGTGTACAGGGTTCTACATTTGTAAGGTTTCCTTTTGACTTCTATAAATAGTTAATACAGAAGTGCGGGCCACAGATTTGAAGTGCTACTTATCTGTTTTGCCATGTGTGATTGGTGCTTGTGTGTGTGTGTGTGTGTGTGTGTGTGTGTGTGTGTGTGTGTGTGGACTCGTAAATTAAAGACCATAGTGTGGCTGTTGCAGAGCACTCAGGACAAGAGGCTGCAGGAACGTCTTACTCGTTTGCTTACTATTTTGGGAGGAGAGACCACTATTTTCCTTCACCTGCAGTTTCTCATCAAAAGCAACAAGACCGACATGCTTGTCCTGAAAAACACCAAGGTAAGTTACGGCTAGCAGGGGTCAAAATTCTCTGCGGTTTTCCGTGGTTGTCACATCCATTTATGCCACAGAAAAAAAATTCTGCAGAAAAAAAATTGGATTTTTTTTTCAAGCGGCTAAATTCTCAAACGGCGATGATTTCCTGTCTGTTTGAGGGCGGAAGTTGTTTTCACAACATGGCAGGCTGTATGATTGTCTAGCGGGGAGACAAAGTTTATGTAGCCGAAGGAGAGGTGAAAAAAATGCTCGGCAATGGGAGCAGACAGATCACCTGCAAAGAGGAGAAACTTGGTCAGATTCTCTGACAGCTTTACAAACCAAGTCTGGCATTTTCTACCATTGTCAGTGCAGGTACAAAAAACAGCTGTACCAGCTGAGATCACATTGCACTAGAACTGAGCCTAAAGTCGGACTGCTATGACTTCACCACTTTGTAGGGCCAAAGAAAAATCCGCTTGTTCCATCTTCTGATGTTGGAAGCATGGTGTTTTAGGGGTCAGTACAAGTCTTTTCCTGGCATTCTGTGTGCTTTTGTGCAGTTTGGGATTCTGTGAATGAAGAAGTGAGTTGAAGAACTCGGCGAATGAAAGTATTAAATAGCATGTCTTGCCTCATACGTGGGTGTGGCTTCCCCACTACACTTACAAAAATTTTCCTCTTTTTTAAGTTGTTTCTCTATAGAGAAACAACTTTATGAGACGGGGCAGATTTTGCTACGCGCAGCAGCAAGTTTCAGTGATACAAAACAAGACTGTGACGTTTCTCCAAACAATACTTACTTTCACGCACACAGTGACGTAACGAAATCTGCGTCATAGACACCTTACGTGCACACTTTGCTGCTGCGTTCTTTTTGGCGGGAATGACGTGTGTGTGTGTGTGTGTGGACGGATGTAATGATGGCTATCTCCTAAACCACCTCGATGGAGGCCTTTTTACTTTGAGATAAAATGGGAATGCACCTTCTCCAGAGCTACCTTTCACGATTTTTAGCCTGCCGCATTTTCAGAAGAGTTATCGCCAATTTTAAAAAATCGGTCATGTTACGAATTTTTTCGAAAAAGTTGTTCAAATTCCTTCATTTTCTAGACTTTGGAAGTTCACCCAATCACACTGCATTGATTAGTGCTACAGCTCTGTAGCTCTGACTGGTTTTGTATAAAAAAAATATTTCCGAGGTAGGGGTGGTTTGCACATAAGATCAAATATCTATCAAAAGACTACTGCAAATTACTTATCATCCCGGCGTTTTTGTCTAGTGTGACAACTGCACATATGACAGGAACTACTGCACTATTATATCTTTAGCATTTAGAATAACTGAACTTTTAGATAAACATAACTTTTTCAAGTTTCTGCGAGAAGCACCGGTCAAAAGAGTTCCAAATTTTCGATTTCATAAGTACAATCCAAGGTATTCTAGTCCATGTTTCACCAGCCCTCTAGATCTTCCAGATTTTATGTAAAAATTAGTTCAGCCAGGGAAGTCACAAAAGCAACAGGGAAATCACAAGACATGCACAAGCATCATCTGTCATACCACCAGTGTGAAGCTGACGTCAAACGCTTAGTTCACAGACAAAATAAGCAAGTATCGTCACTGCCTCCGACATTTAACCAGCCCTCTAGATCTTCCAGATTTCATGTGAAAAATAATTCAACCGGGGAAGCCACAAAGCCAACAGGGAAATCACAAGACATAAACAAGCTTCCTCAGACGATGGCAGTGCTAGAGGCTGACGTGAAAATGTTTAGTTCGCGGAATTGACGTCATCTCTCTGTCTGTGTATGACGACCTGCCTGAGGCTGACGTCAAATGTTTAGTTCACGGAACTGACCTCTCTCTCTCTCTCTCTCTCTCTCTCTCTCTCTCTGGTTACGCCATTTCATTATCTGTAAAGACAACTCACTTCCATTGTAATGGACCGAAGTCCGAACAATAAAATGTCTGAGTCTGAGTCTCTCTCTCTCTGGGGAGCCAGGGTGGCCGAATGGTAGAGCGTTGGACTTTCAATGCTCGGGTCGAGAGTTCGAATCCCGGCTGGGGCCAAATGTTTGTGCTGGCCTTTCTCTCGTTGCCCCGTCTTAGAAAGCACCCTTATGTGGTGGAAAAGGACGTTAAACTCCTAAACACCCACCCACCCACTCTCTCTCTCTCTCTCTCTGTCTCTCTGTCTGTCTGTCTGTCTCTCTCTCTCCCCCCACCCGGCCCCACCCCCAGTCACGTGACTAATCGGTCGAGGTCGTAGAGGATCTAGTGTCATTGGTAGAACTTGGAGAGGGGAGAACCGGCAACAATAACAACAAAACAGACAAAATAAAATGAAATTTGGAGAAACAACTTTGTAGGACGGGGCCGTTCCTCCTTGTTCATCTTTGGTCATTTCTACCTGTGGACCAGGCAGCATGCATAAAGATTCTGTCACATACAAGTTTGAATACATGTTGGACATATATATGTGTACCGAAGTCATGGTGTTGATTTTAACTGAAAGAATCCAAATTTTGTTTCCATTTGACATGGAATGTCTATTTTAGTATCTAAATTGTAATTTCTTTGTCAGGATGCTGTGCGGAACTCAGTCTGCCACTCCGCCACGGTGATGGCAAATGCTTTCATGCACTATGGCACAACTTGTGATCAGTTTCTCAGGTAAACTCAGTTATTTCTTTCTTTATGTTCAAGTACATTGAAATTGCAGCGTTTCATCATTTCATAACATTTTATTTTCACTGATGTTAAGAATACCACAGAAATAATGAAGTGATCTGGTGTTCTGCATTTCTTGTATAGATCTGTTCTTTTGTTTCCTCAAATAAACTGGGATAGCTGAATGGTAGAGCATTGGACTCTCAATGCTCGGGTCGTGAGTTCGAATCCCGGGTGGGGCCAAATATTTGTGTTGGTCTGTTTCTCGTTCCTCATCTTTGATATCACCTTTATGTGGTGGAAAATGATGTTAAATTCCTAAACACCCACCCACCCTCAAATGCATTTCCCTTATGGGATAATGAAGTGATTTGAATTGTTCATTTACTCGACTTTTCGTTTCTCTGGGACAGGGATAACCTGGAGTGGTTGTCACGTGCGACAAACTGGGCCAAGTTTTCAGCAACAGCCAGTCTTGGTGTCATCCACAATGTAAGTGACAAGTAGACAATGTTTTTCAATGAGAAAAAGGGATTGCAGTGAGGGAGGCATGGTCTTGTGTGTCTGACAGTTGCACCTGTAGGGGTGATTTTTTTGTGTTTTTTTCTTAACTGAAAACCTTATTGACCGATTTTCATTCCATATTTTACAGAATTTTATTTATGGAATTCTGTATTAACTGTTTTTCCTTCTTTTTTTTTCCATTTTGTTTTTTCGCAAAATCCGTGGATCCAATAATCCAATGATATTCTGATACAGTACAGCTGTATGAACTTTTGGGGGGGGGAAAATCACCCCTCTAATTACAGTTAGTGAATGATGTAAGCGTCTTCAGTTCCTCTGAAGATGTATGGTCCCAAGCACAGATAGGTAAGCTTCCACTGCTTATTTCATTACTGTATGGGTAATTTTGGAGGAAAGCTAGTCAATGCGAATGACCCCCCCAAAAAAAAAACCCAATAAAACAGCAACCACTAGTGCCGTGTATTGTCCCAGTTGCCACATCTAGGGGACAGATTTCTAAGTTATGGCCACATGAACTCTTACCATGACTTGTAATTTTCAGGGCCACGAGAAGGAGGCCTTGAACCTGATGTCCTCCTATCTACCCAAGGATACAACAGCAGGGTCAGCTTACTCAGAGGGGGGCGGTTTGTATGCCCTGGGTCTCATACATGCTAACCACGGAGGGGAGATCACTGAGTACCTCCTGGGACAACTCAAGGATGCTTCTACTGATGTGAGTTATGTTTCTTTCCGTAATAGAGGGGGCTTTGCAAAATGTAGAGAAAAGACTGGGTTACAAGTGAGAAAGCATGTCATATTCAGTTGCTTCCCATTAATATATTAACAGTGCTGAAATGTAGTTTATAATCAGATGGACTGTAGATTTTATTGTCGTAATGCATGTTTTTATTCTTCTCTTCCCTTCAGATGGTGCGTCATGGTGGCTGCCTAGGGCTGGGGCTTGCTGCCATGGGAACAGAAAATCAAGGTCAGTGACCTGCAGTAACACTTGTGTTGTACATTTTCCTTTAACAACTTGTCCACAGGCTCATGATGTGTGTGTGTGTGTGTGTGTGTGTGTGTGTGTGTGTGTGTGTGTGTGTGTGTGGCGTCTCTAGATATCGTTGAACCTGCACCGGAGTATGTAGAAGTCTGTTCTTATATTGTTTTATTGTTTTTCTTTCAGACATTTATGAGCAACTGAAGTTCAACCTGTACCAGGATGATGCCGTCACCGGTGAGAAAGAAACACTTTTTGATAGCTTCAGTAGAGCTTCAGAGCTTTTAGTATTTGAGACATGCAGCCTTTACATGAAAAACATTTCATTTTGAATGACCTCCCTCAAAGGTCAAGGTCAAAGGGTCATGGTGAAATTTAAAAAAAAAAAAAAAATCATGTTTGCTCTGTTTCTGAGCAACCACAAACACCAGGCAACCCAAACTCACCACAAATGAAGTTGGTATAAAAATCTCAACTCTATGGAAATTTGTGCCAGGTTCTTTAAACTGTTCTCACACAGGCTTTCATTTCAATTTTCTGGAGATGCCATGTTTAATGTTCTGCAGGTTCCTTTATGATAGTCCGTTTCTTAAAAATTTATGGTTGTCCTATTTTGCAGGAGAGGCTGCTGGTCTGGCTATGGGGTTGGTCATGCTTGGAACCAAGTCTGCCACGGCTATCGCAGATATGGTTGCCGTGAGTATATATGCAAAGATTTTTTGTTGCAAGATTAATGTATGTATACCTGTGTGAAGAAAATACCACTTCCATGTTTGTTAAAAAGATCACGTGGTGTTGCTGTTGGTTTTTCTTTTTTTTTGTTAGCACATTTCACATGTATCCACTCTCTTCAGTATCCCATAAGAGTATATGTTCAGATGTGTAAGTATTCCCTGAATGATGTTTGTTGAGAGTGATAGTGAAAGGTGTAACTGTTGATAATAATTAATATGTGTTTTTTGAGATTATTTTCCTCTTCATGAACTCTTTACGCCACCTTTGTTACAGTATGCTCAAGATACACAGCATGAGAAGATCCTGAGGGGTCTGGCGGTGGGCATTGCGCTGACCATGTATGGGCGTCTGGAGGAGGCCGATGCTCTGATCGAGAGCCTGTCACGTGACAAAGACCCCATCCTACGCTGGGCGGGCATGTACACGCTGGCCATGGCCTACTGCGGATCTGGAAACAACCAGGCCATTCGTAGTCTGCTGCATGTTGCTGTAAGTGAATCTTGATAAGGCTTCTTCAATCTTGTGAATACCACAGCATGTGTTGTCAGATCTGCTCAGTAAGAGTAAGAACATTTTACCACTGATATTTCTGTGAGATATGACTTGTTTCCAGGGTTAGACCTCAAAAAAAGGAAGATTTGTTTCATGGGACCAATGGGCTAATGGCAAGGCACTACAACTTATTAGAGTTAACTTGTCATTTTCTTGGTTCATTGTTTTTCTTTGGTCTGGGCAATTTTTTGGTTGGAAGTTTGTTGTTTTTGTTGTTACATGTACATGTATTATTCTGCTTGTCTTTGGTGGTGGTGATGTGGTGGGGTGTGTGTGTGTGTTTATCTCTGTGTGTGTGAGTGAGACCTTTAGTTGTAATACTTTCTTGATTGCTACAAGCAGTCAGTCTGTTCTGGGCTGTAACTGCTGAAGAAAGTGTTTACTAATGTGCATTTGTACATGTAACAAGAGCACCTGGGGCCAGCAGTGTTTACTGCTTGTTTATCAGGTGTTTTCTGGGTGGGTAGGGTGAGGGCTGAAGTTGGCTACAGAGACCTTGATAATACAATTAAAAACCTCAGTTGGCCTCAGGCAGGAGCAAGAAAATTGTAATGTTGACAGGTCAAACGTCATTCCACCTACTTTGACAAGCAGGAAATCTGGATAAAAACTGCATGACTATGAAAAAAAAACCCAAAACAAGAAACACGTGGGCAGCTGATTGTGGCATAGACAGGTGCTAAGTCAGACTGAGAAATTTATGTCATCATTGACACACAGTTGGAGAACTATCCTTGTCATTTTATCTTGACATCACAGGTGATGACTGGCTTGCATCAGCTGTCACCGGTGGCAGGGTTTTGATATACTTAATACATGTAGTGGTAAATACAATATCATAATATGTGTATGTTTTACCTCAGGTTAAGTCTGTGTGTGTGGGGGGGGGGGGGGGGGGGGGGGGGGTGGAGGGGCATTAAAGATACTAACCTTTATGAATAATTCAGAAGCTCATTCGTGGAAACTTGTCCAGTGTACATCATGATTTGCCGTTTTACTAGTGTACAGAGACATGACTAAGTCTTTTGCTTGGTTTGTAAGATCCCATGTGTCTCTGCCACAGACATGTTCACCCACTCTGAGAGAGAAATAGGGCTTCAAAGAAGAAAACAACAACAACAAAAACCCCACCAAACCTGCCACCGTTTGACACCATGTGGCTTTCTATTACAAGCCAAACACCTTCACCCCAGGAAGGGAATCAGCTATTTAGGTTCCTAGTGCTGGCCGCACCAGGCTAGGGTACCTCTGAAACAGGAGAGCTGCCCTGCGTGGGCTGAGCTGAATCCACAAGTGGCTTTCATGGTCAACACAGTCTCCTGTGCGAGACAAACAGTCTGTGTAGAATCAATATGTGAGATACACTTTATATGTATCCAGGAAACAAAGAGCCTAGCCGAGCATGGTAATTACGTCTGGCACCTGTGGAGATATACGCAGCTCAGTTCCCATTTTTCTGCTAAGCCATGCTGTGACTTATTTGTTTCTTTTCATGATAACTGTTGGTTATTGACAGAATGATGTATTTCGGCACCATTGAAACGTGCCATTTTTCAGCCGATACTGATCTGGGCGCCAATATTGCTGCACTGGAATACTGCCATGAAGAGAAATTATCAATGTTTTTCGGTCTGTGGGGATTTTTGCTTTCCCCTGTTATGTGCGCATTGTTACCATGATAGATAACAATATATTACAACTTACATGAATAAGTTTGGGATCCAACTACAAGGTCATTTGCATGGGAGAGATCGGATTGCAGCGGGTAAAAAAGGTGTTTCCTCTTTCCCTGAATACCCCCCCCCCCCCCCCCCCCCCCCCCCCATCTCATAAACACACTCACAGGCTTGACTTGAGGTGAGTTTCGTTACCCATGTGAAAGAGCCCAAACTGTTCACTGGTGACAGCTGATGCAATCCAGCTGTTAACTGAGATGTCACTGACAGATAAGCTGACAATGAAAATTAGTCAGCTGTGTGCCACTAATGACATTCTATGTACCAATGCACTTGTTTAGATTTTTTAGCCGCTAGGTTAACAAAATTGAAAGAAGAGTGAGTGAGTGAGTTTTTCTGGCTTTAAGTCGTGCAAGCACCAAAGGCAAATTCTCGGCTAAAATTGAAAGAATTTTCTAATTTTATTTTTAAAAAATTTATTTGTTTATTCATTGCGGGGGGGGGGGGGGGGGGGGGTTGGACTCTGGCTGCAAGTGGAACACTCTGGTGTATTCTCTGCACTGATGATAGATAAAGTGGTATGACGCATTACAGCACTGTCTGATGGACTTGGCTCGCTTTCACAGTCCCACAAGGTCTGACTGTGAACATCTGAACCGTGGATGTAGATTACTGCACTGCCTCCTGTTGGTCAGGGACATCCATGCTACATGTGTAGCGCTATTGGCACTACATGTATCTAGTTTGCCTGACAAGTTATTGCTTTTAACCAAGGACAAGTCTGGTCATTTAAAAAATAAAATGGCTGAGTTCAGTTTACAGCTGAATTTGCTTTTGAAAAGGGTTGGATGGAGGTTTGACAGATAGTGAGATCAGGCTGGGGAATTTTCAGTAAAATTTCCTATCCTTTCAGCAAAAATATCCTGCAGTGCAGCCAAAGAAAGGGAGGGGGGGGGGGACTTTTGAAGACTTCACTTTTGAAGACTTGTATGTCAGTTTCAAGGCAGTACATGTATTTTACTTTTGGGTGCCAGGAGGAGCCACTAAATGCCTTAAAAATTGCTGACATTTGTTTCCTTTAGGACCCCCCCCCCCCCCTTCTAGCATGGGCTGCCGCTGCAGCCGGTTTGAGTTTCAGCGGTTTTTTTTTAAAATTCCTTGAGCAGCAATTCCCCAGCATGCAAGATGCATATCATGCTAATGAGCACACCCTTCTGCATGGTCTTCACCCATGCCAGACGTTCACTTGTTGGTAGAGTAGCGTGCGCGCCTGCGCGCGCGCACACACACACACACACACACACACACACACACACACACACACATCACTGTCAGTTAACTGATGGTGGGTTATGAGATCAGATGAAAGCATAGTGATGGAAAGCACTTGGATGGGGCTGAATTTTTCACCTGCAAAGGTGAAAACAACTCCCTCCAACAGCTTCCTCCAAAGCCAAATACGTCCTCATCAGTTTTAGACTTTCTTGGTCCAACAGGCTTTTCTATTTCAAGGGAAGTAGGGAGGCGGGGGCGTGGTCTTCATCATCGTGTTAACGTTGATCACGTGAGCTGTGTGGTGGAGACATACTGAGCTGAACACTGCTGTCATCAGCAGACCGGCGGGCCTTGTGTCCACACTAGTGTGGGTGGAGATCCAGCGTCTGGGAAAGCCGACTGTACCGTAATTACCTGCCATTTCACACTCACCCGACCTTCTGTACATGTGGGGGCTGGAGACACAACAGACGTGGCTTGACTTGCAGTTGCGCTGCGTGGTCCATCTATTCCAGTCTCATGCATTTCACTTCGGTGGGACCTGCTTAGCTTTAATTGATTTCTTTCACTCTACAGGCGCTTGTTCTCCTAAGCACGCTTTTCACATTTGTCGGAATGACTGCGCAGTTGTGATCCAGCGGACTCCTGTCTGAGTGTCTGCTTTTTGTATTGAACTCCCCGAGACATGTTCGGTGAGCCGGGCTGGTCGAATGGTAGAGCGTTGGACTTCTGATGCTCGGGTCGTGAGTTCGATCCCGGCTGGGGCCAAGTATTTATGCTGGCTTTTTCATCGTTGCCCCGTCTTTGATATCACCCTATGTGGTGGAAAAGGACGTTAAGCCCCAAACACCCACCCACCCATCCGAGACATGTTCTAAACTGATGAACCTTGTAACACTATTTCGTTTGGGCGCATACAGATCTTGCGTGTTTGCAGCAGACGCTACCACTAGGCGTGGGTAGTAGTTAAACTGATAACTTTCGATTTTGCTACGCGCGTGCGCGTGCACACACACACACACACACACACACACACACACACACGTACGTGTTTGTGTGTGTTTGCACGCATAGCATTCCCTTTCGCTGATGTGCTGGTCAGCCCGAACCGATGCGCGCTGTTCACAAGAGTATGTGTTTTTGGGTTCAGCTGACGGTGCTTTGAGCCGAACACTGGGAAAGAATATTCTGTATAACTGTATCCAGTAGTGTAGCTTAGTGCTGTAGTATAATCATCTCATATGATAGGTGGCAAGGTTCGGGGATGTCTTGTGCCTTGAGCATGTTGACCCTAAGTCATGGTGCCACCGCTAGTGCTGGAGGTTCATTTATTTATTTATTTATTTATTTATTTATTTATTTTTTTTTTTTGGGGGGGGGGGGGCAGATAGAATATCGCCATCAGAAGCATTCTGCTTATTCATCTACACAAAGCTTACCCGAAGGAATAACGGGAGGGAGGGACCAGAAGTGTCCGCGATATACAGGCCGTTAAAGACGGCCTCCTCTTCACGTAAATTCTTCGTCACGGATTAAGCTCGCAGCGTGATTAGTTTCGTTTTTTGCTCCATTTTGTCCCCACTCGTCTGAGTGCCTCAAAGGGGGATTATTGGCGGGGGACAAGCGAGGAGAAGAGGAGGTAACTGATTTGTGGACAGAGCTTGAGGCGGTGTCAGTGTAGAGAAAGCGGCGATGAAGGCAATCCAGGGGACGGGCAGAGAAAGTATTGATCACCATGCTCAATTTGCAGCAATATTCGCACAATTTTCGCCATCTTAATTCGTTTTTTTTGTTTTTTGTTTTTTTTTGTTTTGTTTTCGCTTTTCGTCAAGAACCGACCTTAACATCGCGATGTTTGAAATGGAATCAAAAGATTTTTTTAATATGTTTATTTGCAATGTGTGTGTGTGTGTGTGTGTGTGTGTGTGTGTGTGTGTGTGTGTGTGTGTGTGTGTGTGCCGCCTAGTTAATAGTTATGCGCGGTGGCAGTTAATTCATATTGCGAACGGCTATCATCTGTTGTACATGTACCATAGTCCTTTTTGTCGTCCATAGTGTGTACAAAATGCTTTCTTCTGCTCAAAAACAACCCGCTCCTTTAACGATTGCCCAAGAAATACAGTTCAGTTTTACCGTAGACTAATGATAATCCAGCTGACGTCGCCAGAGGAAGAAGTAGAGACAGATCGGGCCTGCGTTGATTCCATGGATGGCGAACGTCATCTCTCCAGGTTTTGTGTTAGTCTGGCTTCGAAGCCGTGTATGTGCAGTCGCCATGGCGATGTTGGTGGCAGAAGCCGCATTTGTCGCTGACTCTGACGCCCCTAAAAATAAAATTCACAGTTAAGGTCGTTTGGGGGTTTGGCCGATAAAACCGCACGGGTTTGAAATCTCTAATAGAAGTGCAGTGTACTACTTGTGCTGTCTCGTGCCTGGCCACCTTCGATTAGAAAAGCTGGCACTTTATTCGTATGAACTTTGAGAACAGTTTCAGAGAATCGGTCAACCGCACTCATTTCAGAGGTAGAGTCGTCTTGCATTCATTAGTTTGTATCTAGATGGACTCACCCTAGCAGTAATCGAGAGAGCGAAGCCCCATAGTTTATGTGACAGTATGAAGTCTGATAATTTCCCGGCGTCCTCTCTTGGGGAGGTCGCGCCACATCTCGTCTAGACGCCATTTTACGCCACACTGTCCGTTTTTCCATACCGCTCGGAAAGGAAGGGTTTATTCCCAGTCTCACTGAAACCTTGTCCATGCAGCTGATTCATAATCACTTGAGATTTCAGGGGAAAGTTGATCAAACACGTGATATTTCCGGTCGGGGAGACTGCACTTATCAGGCTCTTACGTTATTATGTATTTATTTTTTGGGGGGTAGGGGGAGGAGGGGATGTGTTCCGATCGTCAGACGCCTGTGTAAAAGGCTAACAAATGAAATCTCTCAACAGTCTTCTGAAGGTTTTTGGTGGTTACAAACTTAAATGAGTACCTGTTCCTGCGTATTTCTTCATTTCTGCGTATCTGTCGTGATGATGATAGTATTTAGTAACAGTAATTTACTGTTCATGTCGTAGAATCTCAGATTGCTTCACGGACGTTTCAGAGTAATCTTCACCGTTTTGACAGAAAACGCCATTTACATTGAAGCCCTCAACACTCTCAGTAATTAAAAACAAATCTTGTGGAGCAATCCCCTGCACACCTCTTACTTAATAATTAAGCAGACGTGCACGCCTGGCTTTCACACTTCATCACCATAGTAAGTGTTAGGCAGTTTGTGGTAAACACACTGTGTAGTTTTACACAGATAAAGAAACACCTGTACTTAGAAATCAAAATGCGTACTTGCAAACTGTTCATTTGTACAAAGTGTCATCCTGTTAAGTGGGTCCGACTATTACAGATACACTTTGCTATGAAAAAACTACACTTTGGCACCCCCCTAAACCATGCTGAACCTTTCTCAGTTTCTGAGAGTAAACTGACAGATCTTCTGTGTGGATTTTAGAGTTTGATTCTCCACAATGATTATTTGGATAAACGTGTGTACAGCAACAAGAGGTCTGTAATAGCTTGAGTCTAAGGGTTGAAATTTGAAGAGAAATGTGGTAGATAAGAATAGCTATCAAGTGCTCTCAGGTGCCACGAGAGGCCTAGAATTGGCCCTTAAATTTGGCAAAATTCGTGTTGCCCCCCTAGTCCCCCCAGCAGGGCTCTGCCCCTGCACCCCGCCGGGGCCTGGACGGCCCCTGGACCCCGACCTGGGAAAAGAAGTTTCAGTATTTTCAAAATTGCCAGCTTTCATCCATGCATCTTGGCAAGGGCGCGGTTTAGCTCAATTCACTATATATATACAAGAACAGACACCTCAGCACGTTGATCAATAAAAGATTGGAAAACATTGAATGTCCTATTGTTTTTTATTTTTCAGGACAAATGTCCTATTGTTTTGGTTGAGACCAGGACATTTGTCCTATTGAACCCAAAATGGATGTGAATCCCTGACTCTGTGTGCACTTCAGCCCCCACCCACTCACTCGAGTCGGATGAGGGAAAAAGTTGCTTTTGAAATAGCATTCAAAGATGTGAAACGGATCGTTAAGTATTTGAGGCATATCGGCCAGAAGCCAATGTCCGCATTTTGTGAAAGATGCAGCGGCAATAAAACGGCAATTTCCTGTAGGATGACGACCACCCGGTGGCTTTGAGCCCGTTCTGTATGAATATTTCACGTCACTGACCGACCCTTCAAGTCGATGCCACCGCTTGCTGCGTGTATCCATTAAGATAGCGCTAACAGTGTTATGCAGCCGAGAACATCGCGTGTTTCAAGGACTCCCGAGCCTTCCTGAACTGCTCCCAATTTTGACGTGGACTGCCTGAAACAGCCTCGTAAAAAGGATGTTCCAAAGTTGAACAGGGGAAATAATTTCCTAACAGCTCATTCAGGAGCTTGGAGACCAGGCTGCAAAGGAGAAGACGCCAGTCAGTGTCACGTAACTTGTATAGAATGCCTTAGGGGAGTTTGAAGGGGGTGGGGTGGGGGACAAAAAGAAAGTTTTCCGCTAAAGCTTATCTTTCACATTCTAGCCCACGATTCCGCATAAAGCGTTCAGACAAAAAGGAGACAGATGTGCATTTCCGATTTGTTGAATTTGCCGAGAACCTGGGTTTTGTTTATTTTATTTTATTTTTTTGGTTTTGTTTTGTTGTTTTCGGGGGGAGGGGGGGGGAACTTTCGTGACTCCCCAAGCAGCAGCAGCAGCAGCAGTGGCGTCACATCGACATGTTATGTTGGCATTTGTCAACGTAACCCTCAATACTCGTGGCCATTTGTCACAGTGGTGGTTTTTGCTCTTACGGGCGACTTTGACAGAGAGAGGCGAGGTTTCCATTTGCTGCTTTGTTGGCCGCACATCGCACGCTGCAGGAGAGAGGACAGGCTGCGTCCCCACTGTGACGGTGTGTCGGTGCTGGGGGGATTCACACTGTCAGGGAGCACATGCCTCGGAGTTAGCAAATAAGCAATACTGTCGACTCCGTCATGAGTCCTATCCGTTGAATAATATCATTTTGTAAGGAGGACATGCGCTCCGGTGGAGAGGGGGTGGGGGGGGGGGGGGGGGGGGGCGGGCGGGTTGTGGAGAGAAAAAAATCGCACTCAGAAGAACGGATCAGGTTTCGAAGAAAAAAACAAAAACAACTGGGGTGGAGGGAGACAAGTTGCTACTGTCATTACTCATTATTTTGCTGCCAGTGCCAGGGAACATGGTGGTGGTATATGATTCAACGCAACCGCAGATGGAAGGAGTTTTGGGTATGTGGGGGGCGGGGGGGGGGGATTAACAATAAACAGAACTGTGTGATTCCTAACGCAAAACGACCATACCGCTTTCTGCTACTGAACTACCGCCACTGCTGGGATTGATATATGCTCTTAGTCGTACACACGTACTCTTGGGCTGGTCCGTAGGGAGCTAGAGGCGAGATAAATCAGAACGGTCCAGTTCCCTGTATTAGGGTCATTGGTCAGGACAGGCCATAGCTTCGGAGAGTTGCCCATCTCAGGCGGGCGACGAACTGCAGTAGTCTTCAGCCGGCTTGTGTCCTCCAGTGTCCCTAAAGCCCTCATCACATCTACGTCAGAACCTGTCCACTCCCCTCCCCCTCCCGTCCTCCTCCCCCTCCTGATTATGTCCTGTTGGTGAAGGATAGCGCTATATCTTATCAGTTGGAGACCGTAAAATCCGTTATGTCCATGTTCGGCAAACATTGGTTGCAGTCTTGGGTGATGCTACTGATGTAATTAATTTTGTTAGTCCTCACATTAAGTGAGAACTAATGCACACACACACACACACACACACACACACACACACACACACACACACACACACACACACACACACACACACACACACACACATTCATTCGAAGAATACGCATATTGAGCAGGAAAATAAGTGCTTAGTGCAAAGAAATGGACAAACTTCAAGAGATGAAGAGCTGTGATCAATATAACCTGTGTGAGACAGGTCAGAGCGCAACCCAAATAATTCAGCTCAAAACTGAGGTGCCGTGCGTGCTGCGCAAACGTGATTGTTCGCCGGAATGGGTGGTGAACTTGAAATAGAGATGTCCTGTCTCCATTTCAGCATCGTAATGTCCTGCCACGCTTGCTGTACGTGCCGTTTTAGCATCGTCACCGCCACCATAACTCGCTCTCTCCAGGAGAAAAACCCACACGTGTCACTGTGTAACGGGAGGAACAGCTCTGGCTGCGGCACAAGTTGTAGCCGAAGGGAGGATACGAGATAAAGGGGAACGGGGTTTCTTCCCAAGTTAATTAGGAATCGTTTGGTGATCAATAATTCCGCGATCAGGTGTCCGCAGACATCTTATTAGCCCAATTTTCGAAAGGGACGCAGAAAGGGATGGTTGCGGTGAGAAGGCATTTTCGTCACTGAGCGGGGAAATGAGAAAAGAAAATTTGCTCAGCATTTTATGTTCCCTTAGGGAACTGATCAGGAAATAGAGGCGACAGACAACAGTCTGTTGAGGACGGTTGTCTGGTGGTCAAACTGCTGGAGATAGCATCTTCTAGTTTTCTTTTTTTAAGGGCGTTTTTTTTTTTCTTGTTTGTTTTGTTTTGTTTCGCAGTTTTGATAATGTGAAAGCCAAAACTGCTCCATTTGCGCCTAAGAAAACATATATGCACCGTACCCCCCCCCCCCCCACACACACACGTTTCCCCACATTTCGTCGACTAAACTCAGACCAACAGAATTTTAGTGTCTTACTCTAAGCACTCGACGGAATGCCGTGTCTTTTCTTCCTTGCCGTAACGTAGTAACAGTTTCTTTTTCACCATCTTTTTCCCAGGACCGACCTCATCATCTTATTTATTTCTAAATACCATGCTTGACGGTGATGTCTCTGATGACGGTGAATAATTATATTGATTTTGATGTCGTGTGTGTTTCAGGTGAGCGATGTAAACGACGATGTGCGACGAGTAGCTGTCACCTCACTCGGCTTTCTTCTGTTCAGGTAGGCTGGCTTCAGTGTGTCGTCATCACTTACGTGTCATTTTTCAGCAGTGTGAGCACGTCATTGATGCACAGTGCGTTGCGCACGACTCCATGCAACATGTGGAGAAAACCTCATCTATGTTTGGTCTTGAAAGTTCTTGCAACCAGTTCAGTTCATGGTTCAGATCACCACCTGGTGCGTGGGGAAAACAACAACAACAACTTACACATTGGAAGCCATCACTAACATTTCCGCAGCGAAACGTTGCCGTAAAGTCAGGTCGGTTTATTCCCAGCGGAAAGAGAAGGCTGCGAAAAATTGGTGGGAAACGATGCGCACATCTTTGTCTACACTTCGCTCGTCTCTTGAGATTTCGGTTTTATAATCTGAACAAATAACGCCGTTGTTATGTCTAGAGTAAATGTTTAGAGATACAACTGTGCGTGCGACCGTGCTTTGAAACTCTGTTTTCGACCAGTTTGTACAATCGGTAACGCGCGTAACCATTTTCATCCCAGAAATCTTCCCAGAGTTATGAAGTTCCTTCCACCGCATTGCAAGAACTCGGTGCATTGAATATTTACCTTGAAACCAAAATTCCCTGGAGTGTCACCGATATTTTTGCCGTTTCGTGTGTAGTCGGCATATGCTGTATCCAGACTATCTAGTACGTGCGCCAAACCAAACCTGTAGAAGTTTATCCAGCAATATAATCGCATACCGCGCGAATGCATGCTGTTTATTTGCTGAACAGAACGTGAATGCATTTATAACTTACGGCGTTTTTGGCTCCCTTGTGTAACAATGGGAGTCTATGTATTAACCCTCCGTCGTCTGTCTGTCTGTCTGTCTGTGTGGGTGTGTGTGTGTGTGTGTGTGTGTGTGTGTGTGTGTGTGTGTGTGTGTGTGTGTGTGTGTGTCCAAGAAAACTTTAACGTGTCATTTTCTCAGAATCTACAAACAGTAGAGGCACCAAACTTGGCATGCTGATAGACTAGCACAAGACCTTTCAAAACATATCATTTTGAATGACCTTGACCCAAGGTCAAGGTCACTAAGCTCTCTGTTTGAAAATTTTACATTGGCATTTTCTCGTAATGTACAAATGCCAGAGGTTTTAAACTTTGCATGATGATAGACATTGATAAGAACTTTACAGATATACATGTAGTCAGTGACCTTCTGTCAAGGTCAAGGCCGTACAAGATAGTTTGTGAAACCTTAACATTGGCATTTTCCTCAGAAACAATGAACAGCAGAGGTGCCAAACCTGGCATGCTGATAGACAGTGATAAGACCTATGCACACATACCATCTTAAATGACCTTGACTGAAGGTCAAGGTCATTGAAACAGTCTGTTCGGAAATTTTACATTTGCTTTTCTCAGTATCTAGAAGAATCAGAAGCATCAAACTATGTGCGATGATTGACATTGGCAGCACCTTTACAGACATACCTGTGTTCAGTGGACTTTTAGTCAAGGGTCAAGGTCATGCAAGCGTTTTTGGGAAACTTTAAACCTTGGCATTTTCTCCAAAACAACAAACAGTAGAGGCACCAAACGAGGCATGATGATAGACAGCAATGAGACCTACCTTTCTGAATGACCTTAACTGAAGGTCAAGGTCATTAAAGCTGTCTGTTGTGAATTTTAACATTACTGTTTTCGGAGGAACTACAAATGCTAGAGGCATCAAACTTGGCATGATGATAGACATTGATAAGATCTCTTTTGAATGACTTTTGACCAAAGGTCAAGGCTGTACAAACTGTTTCGGGAAAATGTAATATTGCCAGGAACTACCGCCAGACACATCACTTAGCATGATACTGGATAGTGATAAGAGCTCTACAAACATACTTTTGTGAATGACCCTTGACCTGTGTCACAAGGGAGGCCATGGAGGCTTCTGCCTCTCTAGTTGGTAATGGTTAGGAGACCCATGATCTGACCCGTTCATCACAGGGCTAGGATTAAGGAAGAAAACCTCTGCCATCAAAGAATATGCTAAGACGTGCTAGCACCAAAATAATACATCGCTTTTTCACTATTGTATTCTTTCTGGGGGGGGGGGGGGGGGGGGGGGGGGGGTGAAGGGATTAAAAAAGGACAAGATAGCAACTTTTAGGCCCCCAGTGGGAATGCCGCATAAAAAAGTCGGCTGTCCTCGGGGAAGAATTTTGTGTGTGTGGTGTGTGTGTGTGTGTGTGGTGTGTGTGTGTGTGTGTGTGTGTGTGAAGGTTGATGATTTTTGTACAGATAATTTCACTTTCCCATTTTCTGTTCTACACTAAAGCCCCCAACCACCCCTCCCCCCAAAACCCCACCCCTTTTTGACTTAACCGTCACCTCACGATGTCTTGGTAGTCTTAAATTGTCTGACTACATTCTGTGTTTTGGAAGAAGAATTGATTTTCTGTTACATCTGTTTAGCTAGTATTGTCACAGCTTTTTGCTTCTATCAGTTTTTATGTGCCTCGCCAGGGATTTAGCTGTCAGCCAGCATTACTTGCAGAGTTTTCCCCAAGAGAGATCACGACGCTGGCCTCTGTACTATCATTCTTTCTTAAAGTTTGCAAAGTCGCAGTTAATAAAAAGAGGAAGTTCTCACAAAACCTACGGCCACTCCTAATTGGGGATAGGGATTTTCAAGTTAGAATTTGATGTCTGAACATATTAGACATCAGTTTTGTCGTTGAAATGCGTAGCTGTTGGTGCTAAGGAGTCAATTATAAAAACTCCTTTGAAGACGAAGTGTGGCTGCACATGTGATGAGGTAATTGAAGACGGTCACACACGTAATATCGTATTCAACGGGACAGCCGTGTGCAGCCAGGAACATCACCATCACCACAAGTTATGAAAACAAAACATGGACAGCAACGAAAATATCTTTTAGTACGTTCCTTCGCGTGTTGACAATCCGCTTGAAAACTTTGAGCTTGCGATCTGGGGAAAAACGTGATCTCAGCAGTCACAGGACATCTTTGCCGTATGCCATCCGATCACGTTAAGTTTTGCCTTTTCCGTCCAGTCAGAAGGCTTCCTGCCTCACTTGCGACCACTCACTCAAATCGCAGTTTTTTCCCTATCTCCCTCGGCACAGATAAAGCGGTGGGGCTCAAGGCTTCAAATTGATTACCCTCGTGTATTTGTAGGTTGGCTGCACTCCGTTCTGTTCAACGGCATTCATAAGATACGATCTTTCGATTTCCTGCCACCACGCAGTGCACTAAAACACCAGTTTCGTCCTTTCCTTTAGTTGTCTTTGTCCCAGCGCTTGAGCAGGAACCGGGCTTTTGGCCACCGAAAGAAAGAGACTGAGTGAGTTCCAGTTACGTTCACAAACGCCTTTCTTATCTGTAGACTGACCATCACTGAAAGTGAGTAAGTTGTGGGTGCCTTGCCAGTTGTTGTTACCTTAGTCTGCTGACTTGATGCGGACAGTGAAGTGAAAGCAGGAGCGGTGTTGTGAGCGAAGCTGGTGCCCATGTTTGAAGGGAGGTACAGATGGACAAGGAGGGGAAGTTCATTAGCCACAGATTGTTTGCGTCCCAATTTGGCATGCATCAGCACGCACCCCCAACACGGCGCGGATCGCCACGCCACCAGCAGATTTCCCCTGCCCCTTTGTACGCTGGTCTACACTCGGGTCTGCCCTCAAGTGGGTAATTTTCCTCAGTGTCCACCCGCACACGTCTCAGTGGATGTCCCCTAGCCCTGTGCACCTCATCTGCACACACTAGCACACACATTCATACCCCCCCCCCTCACACACACACACACACCACCACACGCACTCGCATGAAAGGCATGAGATCTCCAAACAGCTAGAATTACAGTTTATATTTGATCGGCACGTGCGTTTTTGCCAGTCTTCCTGTTTTGTGTGATAACATCGAAGCACTGAGCTGAAATTTGATCGGAATGTGATTACACTTGTTTTACTTTAGAAATCGAAGCGGGAGTGCCAGCAGCAGGCTTCACTCAGACAGACAGACAGTCTGCCCAACGACAGTTCCCCTTGTATTCACGCGATTCAGCTTCACACAGCAGTTTGCGGTACTTAGACGGGAGTTTTGCCCGTTTGGAATGGGATTGCCTTGTGCTGTTTACATATTTAATTGATATGGCTGCGTCAGTGAACTTTCTGTGCCGTTTGATGCAAACTAGTAAGATTGGACGAAAAAATAATTTCCCTAGTACTGAAAACAACAACAACAACAAAAATAAACACAAAAAGCAAAACATATACAGGCAGGCGTGTGACCATATGCATTTATAAATTAGTGGCACTATCATTGCTCTTTATCGAGCCTACTTCAGTATAGAGCAGAGCATCAGGCCAGTTGTGGACATACTCAGGGGAACTCTCCGTGCTCCAAATGCTTGAAGCCCATTTCCCGTGGGGAGCCGGCTAAAAAACAACTGCGCTGTGTGTCATTAGGAGTCGCATCCACGCCCGCTTTGACTTTCCCTTTCTTTTCCAGCACGCCCTGATTGCATTTTAATCCAATAACCTACGCCTTTAATTAACTGCCATTAGCGGTACAGTTCAGATCGCGAGATGATCGTTTTGGTTAACCACTTCAGTGTCTGACTGCTCGTCCTGTAAGGTTTCTCTCTCGTCCTTCCAGTCTGCGCACAGTCACTGTCGTTTGGACGAACCAAGAGAAAATTTTGATTAAAAACCCCGGGACTGGGGCAGAGGCGTGCTCCAAAATGTGTTTCGAGCAAGGTGAGGAGGAAAGCTGATGATTTTTGCGCCTCGAGGCCTTCCTTCGCCCAAGAGTTTAATGTGGCCGAAGATTGCGAGATGGGGTGCAGAACTACCATCTCGCTTAATTGATTCATGTCTGGGGAGAGACGATGCAGGATGGCCTAACCCTACCCCATCCTCTGCCCACCCCCGCCCCCCTTTCCCCACCTCTCTCTGTAGCCCATTTTCCTGCCCCCCCCCCCCCCCCAAAAAAAAAAAAAAAAACCCACTCAATCCTTACTCCTCTCCTGACTGGGCATACATGAATGTGAATGACCGATAAGCTGAAATCGTTAGTTAATATTAGTCATGTCTAACTGTGGTTGGGAGGGTAGTCTTTTTGAGCGTTTTTGAACGTGTGGGCGTATAAATCGCAAGATGGCAAACACACGTGCACAAACAAAAAATCGAAAATTGCTGCGTTGAGTTGACTTTTTGCAAAATGCTTTCAACAAATTTGTATTGATTTATGGAGGCCATGTAATCAAATAAAATAATGTTCACGCGGGCTGGTGGCCCCGTTCAGTGTGATGCACGTTTCTTTGCTGCATGGACCGCATGATAATTGGTCTCACACGCTCGCACGCACACACGCACACACACACACACACACACACACACACACACACACACACACACACACACACACACACACATCTGGCCATTCATACGGTCCATCATAAACAGGTACATAGAAAAATGACACTGTTTTATTACCAATATTAGCAACTTTAAAAAAAAAAATACAAGGACTGAAGTAGTTACATCACATATATCAAGACACTTGTCATTGTCTGTTGTCTGTAATCTTTCTGGGCGGTGCATACATGCTTGTCAGTGACGTACAGTTGAAGACCAGGGACTTAATTACACTCGTTAGCATGCCTTGTTCAGCTAAACGTGTCTGGGAGAACGTTTGCTAGAATGATGATATAAAGTAGTCGTAGTCGTCGGACGGACAACACGATAGTAATTTTGTGTATATCAGCTGAACATGTTCGGAGATGTGGGTTTTTGTTGTTGTTTTGTTTTGTTTTTTCGTCGACTGACTCCCTTTAGTACAAATAGGACTTCCTCGTGATTTGCTGCAGGCTAAAAAGGCATAGGATCAAGGCAGCCAGATAAGCACACGCACGCGCGCGTTTGTGTTGGTCGCTTGCTTTTTGGGGGGAAAAAAAAGCTGGAGTAATGCCTGTAATGCGAAGGATAAAACGTGATGGGTAAACCAGTAAACCAAACGCTCAGAGTTCCGCTACAAATACTGCAGAGCCAGGTTTTCTTTAATTTACATAAATTTTAAAAAAAATTATTATTCCAATGATAACTGGCACTACAACACGACGGAGCCAGGGCTTCAGGCTGATCTCAGTATGACCCGATGACCCAGTGGATTAAAGGAGGAGCGACTCAGCCTGTCATCGGTCTGATCTCAGCAAATATCTGTTTTGCGAAAGTCGTTGAAAGAAGAGAGACACTTTGAGCATTTCCAGAGAACTAGTAGAGGCATTCTTTTGTCATTTTCCTCTTAACATTCTAAAGGATTTATCTCCAAAGAGAAATAAAAGATGTTCTACACGAAGTTTGTCTTAGAAGAGAAATAAAAGCGGACAATGAAGCTCTCATTAGGAGTATAATGCCCGAGTGTGGATTGTGCCCATTACAGCGGATAACGGCGTGCGCTGCTTAGGGTGAAGATCCCGAGGAACAGTTCACTGTAAACACTACACTGCGTAAATGCTACTTTATGGTTCCAACGATAAAGAATTTCAGTTTTCGCTGAGGGTCGGTTGCCAGTGAACTGCCTGTTCACGAAAGATGTATTTGATTTTTTTTTCTCTTAAACTGTGCTGCAGGAAAATCTCGCAAGATAATTATCAGTGTAATTATCATGTTTCTTACCGGCTTTCTGGCACTCGTCATTTTCATACAGATAAGCGAAGTTCGGCAAACACTGAAGTTAAGAATGTTTTAACTGACCTTTGATGCAGTAGTTATGTTTGTATTTTTACCAAGTACGCCTACAACAAAATTCAGTTAAGTTAAAAAATGAGTTTAAAAAAGTTGCTCTGCTAGTATTTGAAACAGCCGAGAATTAGTGTCATGTCTAGGCTGGATCCCTGCAACTTGGATACTTATCATTTATTTTCTGGCTCCATTCTGTTCCTGTTTCCACACGTCTATTGGCGGACATCCTTCTCTAGCCCAGTGTGAAGAACAACTTTCCTTCTTTCACACTTCCCTCGCTGTAAACTTCCCTCCTTTCATAGATAAAGAAAAAAAAAAAAAGGCTTAGGCGTGTTCTGCCACAAGAAGCACATTGATCAGTTAGCGGTATTGAGCGTGAACAGCGCTAGACAAAGGGCTCCTCAAGGGGACATCATCACGGCAAGAGATGTGAAATCAATAGTTTGAAGACGGCACCAGTTGATAGGTCGCAGTCTGCGTGGTGACGGACCATTGGGGGACGAGACTCGAACGTGACCAAATGGAAGGTACGAGGGGTGACGGTGCTACACGAGAAAATCACTTCCTTGCCAGAATGATTCCAGGAGCGACGAGACGGCCACTTTTCACCTAAATGCGCACATTCCACGATTACTGGGCTTCACAGGAGCCAGATTATGTTTCAGTGCGCCTATACGCTCGCAGTCGTTTATGTTAATGATAGAGCTCGGAACGCATTACACTGCCGTCTGCAAGCTGTGCATGCGGAACTTCATACCGCTTGAAACTCTTCTACTCACGGGTGACCGCAGCACTTAGCCGACTCCTTGATTTTTGCGTCGCGTGAAGCCTTCTCTTGGCGTAGTGTCAGCCTTTGAGATGCTGTTAATGTGCAGGTTTTTATGTGGTACGGTTTTAGACACTACCAAAAGAGCTGAGAACGATTTCTGATATATATCCCCCCTCCCCCCTCCCCGTACGTAAGACTAACACTAGGTTAACCGAAAAGAGACTTTGCCGCTTTTGCTTAAGTGTCCGTGATGAATCGAATGCACAATTTTTCCGAATAAAAAGTTCCTGTATCAGCTCGTGGGTACCTCGAAAATGTCCTGTCGCCGTTCTGGCGCTGGTTGGGGCTAATTTCACAAAGCACCGGCAGAAATAAAGAATCTGAAAATCCCTGCTACTCATTTCTGAAGCAGACTGTTGCGTGACTGATCAGGAGGTGGCTGAAAAAGGTTCCTTCAGTCCGGACCGCTGTGAGGGGCCGCTTCGAGTCCCGAGCAGAAGGATCTGCGATAAAAAGATCCCAGAGAGATGTCTGCCCTGGGGCGTCTGTCAACACTAAACAGGACGGGTTTCATTTACTACCGACCGTTGGCCCCTATGTGGATCGAATGAACAAACAGCGAAACGTATCACCAATTCCTGGTTACATGATGCACTATTGGAAAGGTCATTGCCCCGAACTGCATTTATTGGTACATGTTGTGACCGTTTGTGTGGTTGACAAATGTGCGCTTATGATGACTTGACCCCACCCTGCCGCCGTACTTGTACACAGGAAGATTTATGGCACAGCTGCCGCTCCTTACTCATGCCTTACTTTTTAAATACCTAGTGAGATCATTGGACATGCATGTGTGCTGCCACATCTGTCCCTGCCTTCACCTGCTTCTTCGCTTCTTGGTCTTCTATACTTTGAATTCGTATCACAGAAATAGAGGCAGTAGATATTGTGTATTGAAGGGAGGTGAGTTGCATTGGTTGGGGCTGTAAGACTGTGACGTGTTAATGTTTCCTTAACGATGTTTCTCAAAACGAAAACAAAAAACACCTCAAACACTGTAGACTGGACACATGCAGAATATACATGTATCGCCAGACTGAAACAACAAACAGTCACTTTGTGAAATATATTTAACCTTTAAAAGCAAACAAACACTGATAAACACTGATCACATTGAAACATCCATGTCACAAGAAGCTGTCACAAGATTCGCCATATCACATAGATCTTTTTAACAGAACATTGACCATGTACGGTGGTGTTTCACGCTCACGTTGAAGTCAGTTTTACACATTGAGCAAAAGAAGTAAGTGATTTAGAAAATCGCGAGTACTCGTTATTGTCTGGAATGTGTGGACACTGAGGGGTGGGGGAAGCTTGGGGTGGTGTTGCTCTTGATTCGATCGAACGCATTCTTACTGTAACTCCGAGTCAATGGATGAACGTAAAAGATCCAGAACCTGCCTGCTTACAAAAGTCGGATTTCCAAAGTCCTGGAACAAAGATGAGCAGTGAGTCATACGGAGTAATAGATTACGTATGATACTCTGTTTTGTCTTCTTGCTGCCAAGTAGGCCTTTGACGTGGATTTTGAATTTGACATACATGTACCTTTCAGAAATGGAAAAAAAGGGGGAAGAACTCTGGTTCCATTTCAAACACGAGGTTTTGGCCATCCATGGTATTGCACATTGACTTCCACTACACGTGTTCATTGCTGTATTCACGATGTGTGAGTGTGTGTGTGTGTTTTCCGCAGGAAATGGATGTTCGCCACAATAGACAGCTAATGTTTGCACAGTGGTTGTGTAGCACACCTCCATTTAACGGGGGAAAATATCTCAAGCACAAACCACAACACCACCAATAACAACACATACAGTTTAGATTGGCTGGACATTTTTGTCGCCGGAGAACGTAATCATAATTTTTCTGGGTTGTTCACAACCCAAACCAGCAAACAGATAGATTTGAGATTTGAACACATACACCGAAGACTATCTTGCACGACAGGTCATTTGAGCCGAGTATGATCCTCTGAGACAAAGATTTATGTTCTCGAGTCTAGAAGCACAGTCATGGTGTTTCGCCTGTCTGATGGATTGACTGTGGTGGTCATGGATGGGATAGTAGGACCGTCCATGAACTTCATGCGGTGCGCCACCTTCATCCGACACGTCAGGATCTTGATGAACGTCCTGCGGAAAGCCGTGTTAAACATGGTGTAAATGATGGGATTGGCAAGGGACGCGACATATCCCATCCACACGAACACTGACATCATCTCCCCAGTGAGACCGTTCATGCACGAGCTGCAGGTGACGGACAAGATGTTAGCAATGAAGAACGGGGTCCAGAGTATCACAAATACGAGGAATATGATGCCCAGCACTTTGGACGCTTTGCGCTCGTTGCTGGCCGTCTTGTTGGAGATGAGGTGTTTGAACATGGGGCGAGAGTTGCCACGGAGTGTGTTTCTAAAACGGGCTTTCAGTAAACGTTTCTGTTTCCCGCTTCTAAGCACACGCTCGCGAGAGTCGTTTGCGGGACTATCGTCGTTAGTGTTGAGAACGTCCGAGTCGTCGTGTGTATTGTCCGCCTCGCTCGACACAACCACACTGGGAATACCGCTCGTCCCGTTCACATCGTCACTCCCGCTCTGGGGAGTGGGGGTTTTGCTCGGACTGGGCGGTGGGTGTAGGCGAATCGTGATGATGTCAGAGGTGTTGGATGAGCCTGAACTGTCTGCGTCATTGTCAGAGTCTGAGTTACTATGACGTCTGTGCGGCGTGTTGGGGGCGGACCGAGAGGGTGACTTGGCCCTGTCCCCGAAGAAATAAGGGCGGGGACGGTCTACGAGGGAGGTGGTGGACACTCCAGGCATGTTCCTGGGCATCAGCTTGTCGCTGCACTGTTTGTCACTGTCCTCGTTATCCCTCAGACACGCGTCCATCTCCTGCTGTATTTGAAAAAATCGACGGTCCCACTCGGCAGACTTGTAATCCGACTCCAGCCCGTTGAAGCTTAGGTGAAAGGAGCGCATTTTATCCGGAGACGAGCTGCAGCTGGAGGAGGCAGGTAGCTGAGTGTCGGACACGGTGCTATACAGGGCTGACCCCACCCGACCTCGGCGGTAGAACACCTGGCTTGGGACATCCAGGTGTGTGGGTTTGTGTCGGCGTTCCCTGTGCTGTCGGAAGCTGCTGCTCTTCTCCGGGGGAGCCAGCCTGTTGAAAAACAGACGTTTGGAATCGGCACGCAGGAAGAAGTCGTCAGTGGAGGCTTTGGCGGGCTGTGTGGCACACAGTGATTTGTACGACATGGATTTCTCCTGCAGGAGACGTGTGCTTGGCAGGTCTGCGTCTTCCTCGCTGTCCGACTCGAGCTGTTGATGAGAGCTGGACAGAAGCTGATTTAATTCACCTGGCGCTATCCCTGCGTGGTGCGAGCAGGCAGGGGAAGCGAGAGGGGAGGGTTGAGGGGACAGAGGGGGTGGAGTGAGGTAGGTTGTGTTAATAGTCGCCAAGCCCATGTGATTCCTGCTGCCGCTTCCCCCGTTACTGTGCGGAGGGTGACTCAGATTCTCCCCATCAGACACCTCGTCCGTGACGGGAGTGATGAGCCGCGGCATCTGCGGAAGGGCGAACCCCGTGCACTGGGCTGTCAGCTGAGCCAACTTGGGTCGCAGGTCGGTCTGGTTGATCCTCTGCATCAGGCGCTGGTTCTTCCACAGGATGCGGATGGTCAGCACGTAGGTCACGATCATGATGAGCAGCGGGATGTAGAAGGCGAACACGGACCCGTAGATGACGAAGTCCGTGAGCACGGGCATGCAGAGCCCGTCGTTGTAGACGATGGTGGGGTCCACGAAGCCGTGGATGCAGATGGGGCTGGAGATGGCCATGGACACGACCCAGACGAAGAAGATCTTGACCAGCACCATGGTCTTGGTCTTGTTCCGTCCGTACCGCATGGGGTACTTGAGCGTGAAGTAGCGGTCCATGGACATGGTGCACATGTGCCAGATAGACGCCGTGCACATCAGTACGTCACTCGACACCCACATCACGCACACCTCCGCCTCCAAAGGGAAATACCCTGAAACAGAAAAAAATGTTTTGTCAGAAATGGCCATGGACTGGGCGTATCATATGCATGCATTAAATTGTATTTTAAAAACATTCCAGAAAACCAACAACAACCCCCAAAAAATCCCCGAAAGGCCTCTGTTGGTGAGGAAAATCGATAGTGACGGTGGAAACGTTTTTGTCGATTATGTTTCCACTTATTTCCGTTTTGTTTCATCTTTTGTTTGTGCGCGCGCAAGTATACACACACACACACACACACACACACACACACACACACACACACACACACACACACACACACACACACACACACACACACACGTCTACCTCAAGCATAGGACACACAGATAGGTCAATCCATTGCAGATGTCGGTTTACGGACTCCTATTCTATTTGGTTGTAGTTTTAGAACGACTTTTTGTGCACGAGGTGACTGTACAGTTGTAACTACTGGATTACTAAGTCACGTGTCTACTGTTGACCGACATTTTACTGGCTGTCGCGACAAGAGGCTTACACTACAGCGAAATGGCTTCGCTTTGATCTTTTTTTTTTTCAAAGCCTGATTGTCCATTCAACCCCAGACCTCCATCTCTTTGCTTGTCCTTTACAACACGTGACGTTCTACCATTTTGGCGGTCGAAAAGTGGAGATGGGAGGGGATGGGGGGATGGTAGGGTAGCCGAATCGTTCTTACTTCAACAGGTCAGATTAAGATCAACCGATCACATCTGGCTCACACGGAACGATGACTCCGAAAGCACAGTAGTAATTTCATTATAAATACAGCGATTTTTAAGGCTTCAAGTTGAAGAGTGTATCATTTGTCCTCATTTTCAAGGATGAAAGTACACGTACTGAGGTCATACTGAAAAATGTGGATATATACATATACACAGCGCACAGTGAATTCAAGACAGCACCTGAATCTGCACTCAGGCCTCGTGTTGATTAATTGTCGACTTAAACCGATTTCGTTCTGCTGCACGTTTTCGGAAATTCGAGATAGCCTGATGTTACGTTTCGCACTTTTCATGGCAGCGAATTGTAAGAGACTAGCGCCGTCGTTGTTTCGTATTGATCGAAGAACATCAGTCCCTTCCCCTGACACCCCCTGTTTCCATTCTCATCCACCCTCTTCCCAGGTATGCACACACACACACACACACACACACACACACACACACACACACACACACACACACACACACACACACACACACACACACACACACAGACAGACAGAGGGGTTTTCTTTCCCGACTTCCTCCATTTTTTCCTTACGAAAATAAAAAGAGGATGCAGGGAATTTGGGATGTTAAAAAAAGGGAAAAAAGGTGCAGGAGGAAAGGATATGCACGTGGGTAAACATTTTTTTTTTTTTTACATTAAGCTGAATATAAAAAGAATTAAATCCAGTATCGACCTTTCCTTTACAGAGGAGTTTTCGTTTCCTGAGATAAAGTAACTGACGGATGTGTCTTGTCTTCTGCTGCGCTACCTCTTTTAGCACAAAAGAATCTAATCAGGTTTAGCTGATTTCCACCAACAGTATCGGTTTCCTGAGTGTATGTACCACTCTTAGCAATGTTTCGTGCTATTTTTTTTGTCTCTCTCGCGCCATCTTTTATCCTGCAAGTGAGATGCCTCTCGTCAAATGTCGGGAGCACCGGTTTTGTAAAGAGACTGGACAAATTACGTGTAGAGAGGGGAAAAAACATTTAGAAGAACACATTTCATTTGGAAATAAAAGCGTGTTACGAGGCAGTGAAACGATAGACTAGCTTTGTTAGAGAATCAAGGGTAAACGAAACCGCTTCGTTTTAGAGAACAACAAGGGTTTTTCTCAACAGCCTTTTCTTCTGTATTATGTCCATGCAGCCTCGCGTTGAAGTGGAACCTGGTTAGTTTCCGATGCAGAAATACTTTGTCGTCTGGTTTCAAGTGAACGCTAAAAACACTTCTTGGGCTTGTTTGCGTGCGGCTCTTTCAACTGCACATGAAACACGCATGATTTACACGCACATGACGGATCATGCGTACAACAATGATTTTTGACTGTTAAATACAAGAAACTCACACCAGGCACACAGTAAAAAGTATGCTTAGTTCTGTTCATGGGATCTTCTCGTCTTGTCCAAATAAAAGTTTGGTTTTTTTTCTTTGTGTGTGTGTGTGTGTGTGTGTGTGTGTGTGTGTGTGTGTGTGTGTTTGGGGGGGTGGGTGGACGGGTGGGTGTTTGTGAGTTTAACGTCCTTTTCCACCACACAAGGGTGATATCAAAAACGGGGCAACGAGAAAAAGGCCAGCACAAATACTTGGCCCCAGCCGGGATTCGAACTCACGACTTGAGCATTGAAAGTCCAGTGCTCTACCATTCGGCCACCCAGGCTGCCCGTGTGTTTGGGGGGATTCTTTAAAAACTATCGAAGCTATGCAGGTCGCACTCAGTGCCTAAGTACATGATGCAACTGTTTAATTCCTTTATCAGTGATAGCCTGTGACAGTTTACATCACTACACTACTACTCCCACCTAGCAGTCAACCAGGAAAAAAAAAAAAAGGCAGCAACAAAACCAAAAAAAACTAATGGTAATGCGGGTTTTTTGGTTTTTTTGTTTGTTTGGTGTTTTGTTTCTTTCCGCTTGTATTCAGTTTTACTTGTAATTGAATAAGCGCCGTCCGCAGAGAACCGTCCTATCGATGTCTGCAAGAAGAAGTGCCGGTAGAATACGTGTGGAGCTTGGAAAACAAGGAGGTCTGTGCGTGTAATCCTCTACTTGTCTCAGGAGAGAGGAACGGAAAAAAGTGAACTAGGAGAGAGAGGGTTGGGGGGGGGGGGGGGGGGCGTTCCAGAGAGCGAAGGATTATTAGGTGCATGGTGGCTTCCCGAGCATTGATCATGATTAGGCGGTGTAAAGGTCAGTTTGTTCAAGCCAACACTAGCTGTATGATGGATTCAAATGCCCTCAATCCCCACAGGGCTTGCGTCAGGCCTGGGAACCTATACCTCCTTTATCGGATAGAGCAGGGTTGGATATGTGAATAATAATTATCATCACTGAGTTCACTAGGCCACTCGCTGCAAGTGTGAAGCTATACGTAACCGTTTCAGGAACACTAAGACACAAACTGACACTAGTGAACCGATGCTGTGCTCATTGAGTGTCGCGAACTGATCTGTCAGTGGAACATAGTGTGCAGATGAAGGAACTCCCAGGATGCAATTTCCTGCCTACAAGTACAGATTATTCTCGGACAGTTCTCTGGTAGTTATGGCCCTTCCAGTCCTTGTTAAAGGATCGAGTCCTCCATCTTTAGCCAAGTGCCTGCGGTGGTAAGACAGGATAGATGGACACCCAGGAATTCCGTTGGAGATTCTCAAGGCGCACGTAGGGCTTAAGCGTTCCTAGGCAACCTTGTCTTTACGATGTTCAGTAACTGAAGACACAACAGTTCTGGTGTCCTCGTGTCCGTATGATACAGACCAACAGACCGGAGCTGTAATAGAAGGTGCAGTAATAATAATATGTAATACGTTACTTCTCCGTTAGTTATGTCGGGTTTCTACATGCTCAGTCAATAAAGACACACCAGTTCTGGTGCCCTTGTGTCCATACGATGCAGGCAGGGATGATGATGATAAAAAATAATAATAACAATCGACTTGTTTGTTAGTTGTTCGTTAGTTGTTTTAGGCTTTTACAGTTTTAAATTTTTACTTTTTTATTTTTTTGTAGTGAACACTAAGCGTGTTCCTGAAGTGTCGTGGTCTACGAGTGTGCGAGAGTTCTAGGGCATACGTCGTGTGCGAGGGCGTGATGGAAAATGTGGAGCCCGGCATCACGTACACGCGCCTTTTTTGGACCTTTGTCTCCGCAGCGGGAAGCCTGTTGTAGGCGTCAGTGGCGGTTCCACGGCTCTGTATGCTGCCCTACCCACTGTTACAACTGCGGATTGACGAACCACAATGGCACGTGGTACGCTTCTTTCAAGAGTCCGTGGTGTCTACATGATCAGGGCCCGTATGTAGAACTCGAGGTTAATTTAACCCACGGCTACGGGCCAAACCCAGACTAGGACGAAAGAAACCCCAAAACAAAATTAAATAAAAAAGGAAGCGAAGAAGGAAAGACAGGAAAATCATTCTGTAACGGCATAGGTACCTTGCTGGAATGGACCCGCTTTCTGATTTAAAAAAAACAAAAAAAAAAAAAACCCCAAAACCCCAGAAAATTTAACCCTAGAGCTAGTTTAGTTCGAGGTTAGACTCTAACCCGAGGCTAAACTCCCTAACCCCGACTTTTACATGCGGGCCCTGCTTGCTTCGGACCCGGTCAGCAGAAGACTGTGTATGCTGGGTTAGCGCTGTAGAAGAGGCCGTAACTGCCAACTGGTGACGGATTACAGAAGGGGCTTTACGTCAGAGCGGGTGCTTCATCCCTGCTCTGTTGTTCGCACCTTGGTCCGGAGAAGGATGATGTAGCACCTCTGCCAGGCTTCGGCTTATCCCTCACCACGCGCTGCTCAGCAAACACTGCTAGTTCCCCTTAACTCGCTCCAAACAAAGCCCAGGCTAATGAGGTTTTAGCCCCGGGGAAGGAGGTCGAGCCGAGCTGACGCCTTGCGGTTAACTGGCTTCGTTAGCTCACGCCGTGAAACGGACGAGAAGAAAGATTTCATTTCTCTTTTAAACTTCCGTAGTTCGTGACAAATGCAGAGCGTTTTTTTTTTTTTTTTTTTTTTTAATTCTGTTTTTTTTTTTTTTTTTTTCATTTACTTTACAGTTCGATTCCCAATCCAGACACAGCACGTCGCACGGACACAAATTGTACGTATGTATGAGAGCAGAAGTTTTCTGCTTGATCCACCGGTCTCCCCCCCCCCCCCCCCCCCCCCGAAAAAAAAAAAAATAAAAATAAATAAAAAATAAATAAATAAATTAGGAAAATAAATGAAATGAAATTTACCCCCCCCCCCAAAAAAAAAAAAAAACAACAACAAAAAACCAACAACAAACAAACACACAAAAAAACAAAAAACAAAAACGCCAAAAAATCACCCCCAAACAAACAAACAAACAAACAGATAAAAAAAACAAACACAATACAAAACAAACTGAAAAAGGATGCCGTTGATTTTCTGATTGTTCGGAAAAAAAGTTGTTTGCCTGGCGGTTAGGTTAAGAAGTGAGAAGGGAGGCGGGGAGTGTGCTGACGTAGCAAGGTCTATTTATGGGAAAAGAATCACCTAGTGTCACCGGTGTAGGATCCGGTCCGGTCCCCCCTCTGAAGTAGTCCCCCGGGGGACCAATTCGTGGCAAAAACTGCTCTATAATGGTCCCCCCTTAGACATCCAGCCTCGTTTTCGACTGGTCCCCCTGGGCGATTTTGGTCCCCCTCGCATCCAAAATAGGCCCCCTCTCGAAGTGGTCCCCCTCTTTTCTAACCAATGTAGTCAGTATTTATTTTTAACTTTATTGTTATAGTGTGTGTCAACTCAGTAGAAAACGTGACTCTGGATCTCTCTCACTCTCTCTCTCTCTCTCTCTCTCTCTCTCTCGCCCCCCACACTTTCTCTCCTCCCCCCATCTCTCAAACACACACACACACACACATTATGCACGCACTCACGCACGCGTGCACACTCACTCACGCACGCACGCACGCACACACACACACACACACACACACACACACACACACACACACACACACACACACACACACACACACACACCCCTCTTTCGTTATATGTATAATTATTTTCATTTTTGTACAGAGATGTTATTCAAGATGATCTTGAACTGGGTCAAGGTTACAGTGTCAAATCTAAACTTTTAAAAGTGATTTAACTTCGTAGATTTGCCGTTCTATGTAGCCTATACTTTTGTTTTTTATTTTCTCTTTTTTTTTGTGGGATGAGAAAACGGTCGCCACTAAAAAACAAAAGTATAGGCTACATAGAACGGCAAATCTACGAAGTTAAATCACTTTTAAAAGTTTAGATTTGTTTTCTCTTTTTTTTTTTTTTTGTGGGATGAGAAAACGGTCGCCACGCTTCTTGACACGTCACGTGACTCGTGTCAAACATCGCCACGCTTCTTGACACGTCACGTGACTCGTGTCAAACATGCCTATAATTATAAGTACACGACAATTCATTCCGTCAACCAGTCTTCGTTTTTCATTGACTATCATCATGGACGACACTCTGTATGACAACGTGTTGAACTATTTGAAAAATGGCACTTACCCTCTGACCGCGAAAGGGGAAAACCGTGATGTGACTAAAGTTAAAAAGAGACAGTTGAGAAAGACTGCTGCAAAATACACAATTCGAGAGGATGTGCTCTACCACGACGGAATCCTCGTGGCAAAGAGGAACCAGGTTCCAGAGATATTGCAAGAGTTTCATGACAACTATGTGAGCGGAGGACATTTGGGGATGAACAAGACTTATAAGAAGGTGAGCACCCGTTTTTGTACTCCCAGTTTTAACAGGCTTTAGAATGGGAACGAGGTTTTGTGTGTTTCTGGTATGTCTGGTATAACCAACACATCGGATATAGCGGCCACTTTTGTCCTGGTGGACGTTATATCCGATGACTCCGTATATAACGTAAATTTTCCGGTATAGCCGATGTCTTCGGTATATAACGGACATTTTCCGGATTGAAGACATTTCCTTTGCTGGCTCTCTCTCTCTCTCTCTCTCTCTCACTCACCCCCCCCCCCCCCCCCCCACACACACACACACTGTTATCTACCAGTTATCTTTAAGACATAGTATTTATAAATATTTCATTACTCTTTTTTCTCTCTAGGTCTTGGAGCGTTACTTCTGGCATGGAATGAAACAGGAGGTTGAAGACTACTGCAGATCATGCTGTGTGTGCCAGAACATGAACGCTTGCAGAAAGAAGCCAGCAGCACCGCTTCACCCCATCCCAGTGCCCAAAAAGAAGTGGAGCCTCGTTGGAATGGACATCATAGGACCTTTGCAGGTCACTGACAGAGGTAACCAGTACATTGTTGCCCTCACAGACCACTTTACAAAGTTTCCCGTTGCCAAGGCCATCCCGTGCAAGAGTTCAGAGGAAGTTGCCAGATTCATGTACGAAACCATCTGCATCTTTGGCGCGTTTGATTCCCTCATAACTGACCAAGGCCGTGAGTTCATTAACTTTGCGCTTGATATTCTCACCGACCGTTTCAATATCAACCATCGCATTTCTTCGGCCTACCACCCTGAGACGAACGGCCAACGGGAGAGGGACAATAGGACACTCAAAGACACTTTGGTAAAGATCACAGACAATGATGATTGGGATGAACTCTTGCCAGCAGCCCTGTTCGCCTACCGAACATCCGTTCACAAGTCTACACAGTTTTCACCCTTTTTGGCATTGTATGGTGAGCAGGCAAAACTACCATTTGACGTCACTGGTGATGCCAACGAGCAAGATCTGAACGAAGAAATCATGGACACTATGAAGGGGATTCACGAGGAAGTCAAGAACAAAATTGGTGAAAACATTTCAAGGGCGCAGAAGAAGCAGAAAGAGTACTATGACAGCAGGCGTGCATATGACCACGGGTTCCGCATCGGAGACAAAGTCTTAATCATCAATGCTGCACGAGTACACAGAATGGGAGGCAAGATGGCACCAAGATTCGTCGGGCCATATGAGGTCATAAGTGTGTTGCCGAAGGGTCGACTTCAACTGAAGAACACTAAAAGTGGGAAAATACTGAAGAATCTCTACAATATCAGCAACGTCAAATTGTTCCATGATCGTACACAGGACAACGCTGACCCCTCCCATGCTCCACAGGCTGACCCCTCCTATCATCCACAGGCTGACCCCTCCCATGCTCCACAGGCTGACCCCTCCTATCATCCACAGGCTGACCCCTCCCATGCTCCACAGGCTGACCCCTCCTATCATCCACAGGCTGACCCCTCCCATACTCCACAGGCTGACCCCTCCCATGCTCCACAGGCTGACCCCTCCTATCATCCACAGGCTGACCCCTCCTATCATCCACAGGCTGACCCCTCCCATGCTCCACAGGCTGACCCCTCCTATCATCCACAGGCTGACCCCTCTTGCCAGCCGCCATTGAGAATGAAGTTCCACCCCGTTGATGGTGCCTGGCAAAAGGATCGGGCCTCCAGTTTGAATTTCCCCAGACTTTTCAGGCGGCACCCCTCAAGGGAAAGTGTTTGAAGTTGACATTACGGCTACACCTCTCGATAGCGTTAGCGTAAAAGGAGATGGGAATTGTTTTTTCCGGTCTGTGAGCTTTGTTGTTTTGGGGACTGAGTCGAAATATAAGGAATTCCGAAATATCATTTGCGATTGGATTGAAAAGAATGACAAACGCTTCTACGGAACGAGCGCACGTGAAAATTACGTCGCGACATCAAACATGAGAAACGACCGTACTTGGGCCACCGAGGTTGAGATATTTGCTGCAGCCACCCTCTTGGACACGCCCGTGTATGTGTTCACAAGAGAGGCTCCAGGCCGACAACCTAGGTGGCTGAAATACGGGCCAGTTTGGCAATCGGCCCCATTGAAAACAGACAGAGCAATTTATATAATGAATCTTGGACATCACTTTGCTCCTGTTTTTTGTGTCACTCCTTAGACCAGAACTGTTAGTCTTCTGCTGTTTTTGTTGTTTCAAGCGTCATGATTTGAGACACTGGTACTCAGTCTTGACTGTCTACTTGAAGTACGCTGAAAGCCAAAGGTGGCAACTAGTTTTCATGTCATGGACACTTACTTAATTTTGAAGAAATATTTTTCTATGGCGTTGTATAGAAAATATTAGATACTTGGTCTTTGATGTTATTCTCTAAATGCTATTTCCAGTTTAAAAAAATTGACAGGAAATGTGGACTTTCATGCATTCGATGACGTTTCATGCAAAGACAGTACGGTAGAAGTTTGTTTTGTACTTTGCTATTGTTATTATTTTGCTCATTTCAGGACAAGATGTGCGATTAACAATTTATTAATTTACATTTATGTTGCGTTATAAAGTGCACAGCGCTCTGGTTAACAATTTCTGTTGCAACTCTTTGCTATTCATTAACTGTTTCTTGTTTCATTTCTTGTTTCTTTGACACAGTTTGACTGGACATACCTTTTGAAATAAAGTTTTTCTTGTCAAAGAACGTAAATGTCTATTTCAGGTTTTGCTAGAGAGAGAGAGATAGAGAGTGGGGGGGGGGGGGGGGGAGAGAGAGAGAGAGAGAGAATATTGATTGACTTATTTATTTATTGTTTGAAATTCTAGTAATAATGTTTAGTATTCGGTACAACCATCTCATAAACAAAAACAAAAAAAAAAGAACCAATGCAAAAAAACAACTGAAAGAAACAAGAACCAACAACCAAACAAATATATCTCACACACACAAAAATAACAACAAGCACATAAATCGGGGAAAAAAAAGAAAAAAAAATGTTCCTATGGCCCTGTGCTTTTGGGGACAATAAAGTTTTGTAACAATAAAGTTAAAAATAAATACTGACATAGCTCTACATTGGTTAGAAAAGAGGGGGACCAGTTCGAGAGGGGGCCTATTTTGGATGCGAGGGGGGACCAAAATCGCCCAGGGGGACCAGTCGAAAACGAGGCTGGATGTCTAAGGGGGGGACCATTATAGAGCAGTTTTTGCCACGAATTGGTCCCCCGGGGGACTACTTCAGAGGGGGGACCGGACCGGATGCTACACCGGTAAACAGGTTCTTATGTACAGCCTCTGTGTGTCAAGTCAGTAACGTAGGCCTCTTCTGATGCAGCATTACGTCGCCGAGTAAACAATGCGTCTCAGTATCGAAAATTGCCAGTTTTCTTTTGGGTTGTGTCCCACACGAGGCTGTTCTCCTTGAGCGCTGATGCCTTTTTGGTTTAGCCTGACGAGTATAATGTGGACCTCCGTTCTTGGTCTGAAGAAAATGAAGCGCGTGGAAGAAGTGAAGCTTTTCTGTTTCTTCGCAGTTCCTCCTCCAAATGCAAGCCGAGAACTGTCCGTTCGAGCTTCGTCTTACAAAGTCAAAAGAGGGTAGGGCTTGTTAATAGAGGCTTGAAATCTGTAGTTTGTTAGTTTTAGACAATTCGTAAATCGTATAGCTATTTTCACTGTTGACATCACGTCGTCATCACCCGGTCAGACGTGTTATGCTATTATTGCAGTGCTGTAGTTCAGTTGGTCCGCTTACCTTCATTACTGGAGAAAAAGACGGATAAAGGGTAAAATCCACTCTAGCCTTATCAGGTCTTCTGCATTTTTTGGGGTTAGTTTTTGTTTTGTTTTGAGGTAATCCTCCATGGTCTAGGTGATTTTCGAGGGTCTTACTCTTGAATGCAAATTAAGTGATGCTGTGTTAGACATTGCTACAGCTGTAATACTTATGCGGTCTCAGATACTGAAAAAGTCAGGAGTTTATAAAACACCACTCTACTATTCTTGCCGCCGGCATTCGGATATAAATAGTACAACGGCACATCACGCATGCACGCTTAGACTTTTTCGGCCAGCTCTGATCCACTTATCCACAGGCGCGTGTGTTATGACACGACATATCGAACGGTTTCAAGCGTTTAAAGGAGCTAATACATGTACTACCAATTGTATGCTCACAGATCGTTCTGACCTGTTCTTGATATCTGTCATCTTACCACTTAGACACCTGCACAGTGTCAGCGTCTGTAACGGTAATACTGAGCCAACGGAAGCGTACTCACACTGAGCGCTCCAGTAGTGTAGTATCAGTCGTAGAATTTGAATGTTCGACCGCTTGCGTGAAGTGTAAACAACATTGTATCGCATTAAGAGCTGTACAAATTATCGAGATGGAGTATTTCGAGCGTACAGGCGCACTCACGAGCGAAACTACTACTAGAACATAATATGTCTTGGCAAATTAGCCCGTTTAAGCACATTTTACGCGTTTGACTAAAACCTTTCCTCGCCGCTGGTGTAGTTCAGAGGCACAGTAGGTTGTTATTTCGGGGGGGGGGGGGGGAGGGTGCTTAGCAGCCTCAGTGTTAGTTTTGAAAGTTCAGCATATCAACCACTCCAGGTCCCGCACACTGACGCCTTGTCCAGTACATGTACTGTTCTTTGACGCTTGTGGTCAAATCTGGTGCCGTCGTGCATGTAACTGCTGGTCACTTTGCCCTTCCACCGTCCAGCCAGTGTAATGGTGCACTTTTTTTGGTGGTTGTTCGAGATTATCTTCCTATTTCACGACTATCTTGCGCCGTTGCCCCGTGGACGCGGGCTTTGAGGGACGATGGTAACGGAAATGTAACATGATTCCGGTCTGGCCGCGTCACCGGCAGCAAGCAGACAGGTATAATTGGACATCAAAGGAGAACCGGGATGGCTCGCTATCCTCCCAATCCCGCTGGCCGCCTGTCTGGTCTCACTAAACGCCTTTCAATGGCCAGGCAATCAGCGGCTTTCAGTCACCGTCTCCAAAAGCGATGTGATAGTGTAGTCGCTGCCCGCAGTAACTCTCAGCTGTTGGTGCCTGACGTCAGTCGTATTGCGCGTAGCAACACGCGACCGAGAATAGCTTGGCACGCGGGTACGATTGTATGAATATTGGTAGGTGGTGCCAGTAATGACCAGCAAGTGACTCTCTCAAGTCTTGATTTTGAGCGGCTCCAACACATGACCAGTCGTTCTGTTTTTTCAAGGGTACTGGAGCGTGTACCTGTTCACACGTGTCGCATTTCCCGCTTGATTTGAATCTGAACTCCCTGGTTGTTTTAGCTGGTTGAAATAACACTTTGATGAAGCATTGACAGGAATTCTTGTGTGCATTTGGTAAAAGTCACGCACATTCGACCAGAAAATGGGATCATGAGACGCCGTGTCTCCCTGGTACTCTAGTACAGGAGGGACAGTAACTCTCAGACTGGAGAGCGACAGAGTAGCAAGAGGACCCGAGAGGACGAAAGAGCTGCTAAAGCGGCCTTGTTCTACTGGACATGGCCAGACGTTTGGCCTCAAGGACCAGATAAGAGTCATTACTCTGGCTCGCCGTCTTCTCATGTTGTCTTTTCCTGAGACACCGGGGCGTATCGTTCTCTCTCTCCCCCCCCCCCTCTCTCTCTCTCTCTCTCTCTCTCTCTCTCTCTCTGTGGAACCAACACTGCAGCAGTTGTGTATTGTTGTGTAGAAAAGGAAAAATAATAGCACCCGTTATGCTGTTATGCATTATTTCCCCAAGCTCCAAGCGCTTATCCGTTCCTGATACCAAACCTACAGGCCTTTGAAACTATGCCAGAACGTGTACCCGCTCAATCCGTCATTATCTAAAGGGCACTTTCTATCAGAATCGTTCTTGTTTGTAAGAAGCTGCCTCACATGTGCAGCGTTAAGCAGGTATTTAAAAAAGCGAATCTTTCGGCTTTCTGGGGGATCAGCATGACTTTGTGTGGCCACTGCATGGCGGAACAGTTTCCTTCTCTAGATTTGCGTGGGTGTTTGGCTGGCAAGAATGTACTTGAAGCGAACTGAAACATGAGGGTGAGGAAGGGCATGTACTACTGCGGTGAAGTTACATGGACCACTCTTTTCATCAACAGTACTGGGGATTAGACAGTGTCGAGTTGTTGATACTGCCCAGTGCGTGGTTGAGGAATCCCTCTGATTTTGCTAACACCCCCCCCCCCCAAAAAAAAAAGAAAAAAAAAAAAAAGAAAAAAAAAAAAGACCGCAATATGTACACAGTAGAACAGGCATCACTTTTTAAGACATTGGCGCCTGGAGCAAGTTTCATCTCCGTCGCTGACAACGGGAACTGCCTACTTTCGCTGATTTGAAATTTGACGTCAGGGCTGTGAACTAGTGCTTAGTTAAAGGTCAGTGGTGATTGGAAAGCAGCTGAGGACGAACGGTAGCTTGATGTCTCGTGTAAGCACGTGCATCATATCCGACTGGCGAAATGATGCAACGTAGCTGCCAAGGGGCATCTAGGTCACTCGCTTCTTCTTTCTTATTAGCAATAATAGACAGAAGGGCTTTCTTCAGGTAAGCTTATGGGGTTTCTTGATTTGTTTCTTGTGTGTGTGTGTGTGTGTGTGTGTGTGTGTGTGTGTGCGCGCTTGCGCGCGCGCGCGCTCTTTTGTGGAAGTTAAGTTTTCTCCTATCCTCCTCCGCCCCATAACGTGAGCGTCCGCTATATTTGTTTATGTGTGACTGTGTGTGTGGTAGTTTTGAGAGATCTCTATTTACATACAGTATCGGTTAGAGTTCTACTGTTCACCGCCGTCGTGGCTGTGACGCCTGATTAAACCTACTATTCAGGAAGACAACCCCGGAAGATCGGAACAAAAGACAGTTGTGGTTTACAGGAAGAGGAGAGGTATATTAGTTGTTCCCCCCCCCCCCCCGGAACAAGTGGCACTGGAGAGTGCTCTTTGATCGGGTTTGACAGTCAGGTAGGTAATGAGTTTTGCAAGACACCACCGGGTGAGAGAGGACTGGCAGGGCAAGGATACCTTTCATCATTCTTGACGGATGTGAAAGGAAAGTTTGGATGCCAGGTAGTATCCCCATCACGCCTCTCACCAATTGCTGTCCCTCTTGGTGATTTAAAGAATTCCTAGTGCCGCATGCTGTTCAGCGGGCATCGAGCGTGTGAGTTTTCTATTACTTGCCATGGGTATTTTGCTGGGAAGATTGTTGCGGTGCGAGGGATTCATCGCTTGAATTTTTCCATCCAGAGCAGAATGCAGAACAGCTAAGATCATACGCTTGTGCTGGACTGCACTGGGATTTTCATCCGTTGGTAATGTTCTTGCAGACCCTGTCTCTGTTAATACGCGAGACTTCAGACGTAGAGGAATGTCGACTCAGGTTTAAGGAAAGCCTATCGAAACGCCATTTTCGCTAGCGAAGAAGAAGAAAGGAAGAAAACAAGCCCCGCGATTTTGACAGTTTAACACTTTCTTTAGACAACTTCTACCTTTCCCTGTGGCATTACTGAGCCCCGGCTTTAAAAAAAAAAAAATAAGTTGTGCGTCGTTGCCCCGTCTTTGGCATCACACTTACGTGCAGGAAAAGGACATTTATTAAACTTCCAGACAACGAGCCATCCAACCGTGTCGTGTTTCCAGGCAGCTTGACTAACATGGCGGGTTAACATGTCTGCCCAGCTGTTGGAACCCATCCTACACCCACAGCCCCAGGGCCACTTCATGACAAACGCGACAGATCGTCCTAGTTTTCCCAGATCTTAGAAAGCAACAACCGGAAGACGTCCAAAGCGTGGGGCTTCTCGGCCAAATGAAAGCGTTTTCCCGGCCCACGTGTATGACAAGAAACACGATGCGTGATGCAAACTTTGGCCAATCGATGGCCGCGGGATGGCGGATATTGCTTTAGTTCGGACACGTCATCCAACACCCGACTGAAATCTGACACGTCAGAGAGCAGGAAGCGCGTCTCTCTAGCGTCATACGAGATGGCAGCAGCGATAAGGTTTCACGGGAGACCCCAAGACCAAGTGGAAACTGGCACCAGCAAATGTCACAGCGTGGGTGGCAAAGTTTAGGTCATGCGCTCATCTCCTGGCACCCAGATTACGGCCGTAGTCTAGAACTATGTACGAACACTGCATTATGTTATCAATGATAGCCCTGTACAAAGAATACTTTAAGCTTTGATTTCGTGTGTGTTTATCGTCCGGCGCGAATGATTGAGGCCACCAAGAGTGTTGTGGGACATACATCTCTGTCTGGAACCGGTTCTGTCAAGGTAGTTTCCCGTATCCTGTCACTGCTGCGTGGAAAGACAAGTATATGTTCAAAGCTGTACCGAAGGAGGAGAAGCCGGAGTCACCCCCGGACATCTTCATTACGTGGGCTGGATGATCGACCCCGACATTGATCTAGAAACTGTTCTGAGGGTAATTTCATGTCTTTGCTCGAGGTAGGTTTCATATCAGCTCCCGTAAATATTCATAACTACGTGCACTGTTACATTGGGTACAGAGGTTGCTTGCGAACCACGCCAGACGCGTAATGTGTTCTAGATGACCCTTAAACTCTGACGTCTTCCAGTTGTGCTTGTCCTGAACCTCGTGGACAGTACATTATGTATCAGTGCGCCACCTGTTGATGAGAAGACTTTGTAGAAGAAGACTTTGTAGCTCTATGCAAAGCGGAATGATGACGGTCTGAGCGTAGCAGATGGATTGCATGCTGGCATCTCATGCTACTGTAATTGAACTCGTGAAATCATTCATTGGTTAATAATAGCCAATGTACGTGTAAATGTCGTATTCGCGCCATCTGGACTTCCTGCAGAACAGACTAGATTGATCACGTGCGTGACAGCCGCTGTTGCCACAGAATAGACCAGATGGATCACGTGAAAGCCAGCCAGTTCCGGGTCTCTCTGGATCATTGGCCTTTTGCTGCTGCCACACGGGAGCAGACGAACCTGGTGGTAGACAGAATTTGTCGAAACCATTTGCTTTCTGCTTATCTACTCCACATTAATTTAATTTTGTCATCTCTGAAGACGAAAAACTTCACAAAAACATGTAGAAGTGTTTGAGTTATACTGGCGTTCGGTCTGACCTAGCAGGTAGCATTCCTTTCGCGATCTTGCTTGGGTATTTCAGGTCTGTAAGAGGGTATCTACACGCTACTTCCATCAACGCTGAGTAGCCTGTAAACAGGCAATATTCCCCGGCATGTTGGCCGCAAGGATGCTACCGTCGCCCCAGGATAGTTTGCCCCGATAGCCGTGAACCTATGACCCCCGCGCTCTTGAACTCGGCTTAGCGGAAAGCTTTTCAACACGATTGCCTACCTCCTTATCGCCCGTGGTCATCAGTCTTTCATGGTCACCGCTCGTCTTTTTCGTCTTTGAGGGTGTGCAAAAAAATGCTTAGGAGCCGTGATCTTGAGAGGAGTATGTTGATTTGTTTATTTTGTGAATCAGTAAAATAGAAGGTAAATAAATAAATAAATGTAAATTGACGATGAATACCACAGGGGGCAACATTCATGATAAGTATGATGTGTAGCACACGTGATTCCGTCTACTCTTTCCATCTGCGGAATATCGGTACTGGACGAACTCCTGTTACTTGTCGGTTTAACTGTATCAAAGATGTTTGTTAAGGCGTAATATTCACCGTTTTCCTAACCATGGTGGCGTCAGGCTATACAGAAGCGAGGGAGCTAGAAAGATGAAAGTGGTTAGCAGGCTTATATTGTATTGGTCCTGGTTGGGCTTAATTTGTTGTGGAATGAACTGGATGACGTGCCGCCGTCACGTGTGACTTTTATCCCTTGATTTCCATTGGCCGGATGGTCGCCGAGGGGACGCGGCCCAATATTAACGAGAGGCTAGATTGATGGGTCTGTAGGTTACCAACCACTCTGGCATTTCAGCCCAGCAAAGCTGTTCTTTTTCATGTGGTATAGAAGGCTTTGCTTTGCGCTCTTATAGTCTGAAAAATCCCAGTCTGTTGCAAAAATATTACCGGTAACATTAGGAAAGTCAATACACGTGTTGCCGCGTAACCAGCCGTTGGATGAACAACGTTACCTGGTTTGATCCTTATCGGCCACGGAGCGGTCACCAAGTTCTGCGGGCAACAAAAATACAAACCAACGACAACAAACCTACAGTAACATAATACATTACAAACTTTTCGATCAGGTCATGTTTCATTTTTGATTGTGTTCTAGTTTGTTATGAGATATGGCAGTGAATCCATAAATAGCTTTTCATGATTGTGGCCGCTCCAGGCAGACTTGTTCTACTCTGTAAACCGGACTCTACTTCAGGAGATTGACGAGTGTGACTGCACTGACATGTAGGCATTAAAAAACAAAAAACAAAAAAAAAAACCTTGCCAATACTTTCAGCTTCCTGATTTTCACATTAGTCGCATTACATCAACAGGTGGCCAATCCCAACAAAGGGCAAGGCAGCTGGAACTGGTTCCGCTATTATACTTTTTTTTTTTTTTTAACCGACTTTCTCGCACAAGAAAAGCCAAAAGCTCAGAGATGGGACTGAATTTTTTTAGCACGTGTGGAACTGTTCTCGAAAAGTACGTGGAATCAAAACAGGATTTGTTAATCTCTAGAGATTATCAGCGCGCCTCCCTCCCATGGAGGCAGTGGCGTCTGCCAGCCGGGCTTTCTGATCTGCTACCTCTCATTTCCCCTCAGAACACACGCAATATCTTCACCTATTGAGGAGACTCTTGGAAGAACGGCACATTTAGTTGTTTTTCTCCTCGCAAGTGAGGGGTGCCCCTGACCTGTGTAATGTAAGTTTGCCCAGTGAATGCATTTCATTTAATCCCCGACTGCAGGGCTGACAAACAGGTGTATGATTCAATAGATAAATCTGTAAATAAACAAATCAAATGTGCAGTATTCTGGCGAACAGTTGTAGGATGGCGTGTCGCATCAGTTAATTAGATGGACATGCAGAGCGCACCAGTAACCAGTGCAGCTGCAACAGCCTTGTAGTAGGACTTCGTAAGGAGGACTTCGCTGAGCAGCGTAACCCATTGACATGTAAATTAATCACGTTAGGGGTACCATTAGCTAATCGCAGCGCGTTAGCCACTCGCGGCCTCTGCTGTGTGAGCCGAATTTACATGTAAATGGGTTACGCTGCTCAGCGAAGTCCTCCCTACGAAGTCCTACTAAACATGCCTAGTGACATGCATACTTCTTCTTCCGTAAACGCCAACAGTCAACCTTGTGACCATTAGTGGCGGTAATGCGACCAGTAAAATCAAACAAACGAGGGGACGAGTGTGAGCACGGCGGCGCCTGGACCACCTGTAGTCGGCGTAATGTGTGGGCAGTGGCGGAAGAAAGCGTGTGAAGCGACATGCACACAGGTGTAAGCGACGGAGCGGAGAACTGTGGAGCGATCAAAACAAATCACCAACAGTTGGTGCGTATAGACAACGCACTCGTTCCCAGCAGAGCGTGGTGGGAGATACTGAGAGATACAGGCTGCTCAGTCACTCAATAAAACATGGTCTGGCATGTTGGTTCCACTCAGGTTGAATGGCTTACTAGGAAGAAGCCACTGCATGCTTTATCCTTTTTATCAGCTGTCCTTATATGTCGGGGGGTGTTTATTATGGGCACATCAGTAGCTCTGGCTGATAGGGGAGCAGTTCCCATGTCAAAACACATGTCAACACAGATCGTCTGGATAGTCTTTGTTGTGGCGGCTTTTATCCCAAAGATACATTCTCTGTACTAGTGTATTAGTTCAGCGACTTCAAAAGCAGAGTTAGATACAAGAGTTCTGCCAGCGCAAAATTTTACTGACATGAATTTACAAGCACTCTTATTACACATGATGGCGCACACACGCACAGATACGACGTCAATTCTCCTGAAGGTAACTGTGGCTGCTCTGTGTGTGTGTGTGTGTGTGTGTGTGTGTGTGTGTGTGTGTGTGAATCTCGATTCGTAAAAGGAGCTCTCGAAGGCGTTCGACAGAAAATCGAACCCCAGTCTGACAAGAAAGAGGAGTGTGGTCAGTAAACATGTGCAGGCGTCATTACGACAGGTTGTTTTGAAGGAGAGTACACTTTGGAGAGTGCTTGAAGAGGCAGCTGGAGGGATTTTCACATTTATCTTCCTCAGCGGCACGGCTTTCTTGTTGAAGTTCGCTTTTGCCATTTGTTTTAGAGTAACTGATGCATACTTGGTGACGTCATAGTTCCAGTCGAATGTTCGATTGACGCAATTCGACGCTTCAAGTTTGATTGAACAAGAGAGCACTGGTCTGTTCTGACCAAATACTCACCATTACCGTTGGCCTCGAGCACATCCTTCCTCTCCCCATACTCCCCGAAAAGAAATCTGCACTGCTGTTGTAGGTAGAACTTAAATGTTGGACAAAGAAAGTTAACTGAGCAGAGATGTAAAGAAAAGGAGTTACGGCTCCAGACACTCACTCCATTTCACTGCCCGCACCCTCCTCGCGTGCATCAGCCCGTGTCTACATCAATAATAGCGCTAAAAACAAAACTCCTCCTACTCCACACAGACCACAGAATAAACATCGATGACTTTCCTGTATTTGATCGTGCCCCGCACGATTTATCATCTCAAAAGCAACAGGCGTGGGGCGTGGGAATACGGAGGGAGAGACAGCGAGAAAGAATATATTAGTCGGATTTTCTACACAAACAGGACGGACGCCAAAACCCATCGGTTGCAAGTGCGTGGATAATGTGATATCAACAGACTAGCATTCGGTAGCAGCGGGGGAGGGGATGCCCGTCTAGGTCCACGTCTTCTTCGATCGATCATCGTCCGTGTGTGCCATATGACACACCGGTGACGCGGCTAAGCCGCGAATCCGACCGGCTGTCGATCGCAGTGACTGTTTTAGGCCGGAAAAGCGCGACACGCATGCGGTGATGTGCAAGAATGCTGCCAGGAAAGCTAAGAACTGAAATGAATTTGATCGTATTGTTATATGCACATATCAGTAAGACTTTCATCTTTCCACCCAAAGCGATTTTATATCAAAAATTTTATTCACTGTAAGGACACGAGTCATATTTGTTCGACTGCAATGAGACTCGGGAGCTATTTTGCAGTTTAACACGAAGCTGACAAAAAATACCACGTTAATTCCAGTAGTTTCAAAACAAACACGTATCCGTGATGTCTTTGTGACTTGCATGCCAATTGTTGTGACGTAGGATGCTTTAGTGTTTTCGCAATTTAAAAAAAATATCAGAGCAGTGCGAAATCCTCGGCTAAGAACCGGCCAACCGTCTGTTTGATACAGGCTGGTTCTTAGCCGGGGCGAGTGCTGGTTCATAGCCACAAAATATTCACTACCAATTTTCTTTCTCAAACTGCGCGCGATCTAAGCCACAAATTGCACTAATTTTCTAGGTGTGGCCGCAAGACATATCATAAAACTGGGACGTTTTCATAAATGTGACTTTCCTTTCTGTAATTTTATTTATTATCGCGAATGAAAGTGAATTTTCTACAGAAAACGAGACTAAATTGCTTCCAACGTGAGTGTACGCGCAAGTAGCACCACAAAAACCACTTACGAGTTGAACAGAGACCTTCTGCGACAAGACAGGCCAACCTCAGATCGAGACAAGCTTTCACAAGCACAGCGCAGATGATTTTCTGAGAGAAGTAGCGTGCGGCCAAGCAACGCTAGCGCTCAACGCCGCACGCCGGTCAGAATCGGGATAGCCGCGTCACCGGTGTGTATGATGTGGAAATTGTTTTTCAACGGCATTTAATGCATGTGGGTGTAGTGAGTGTGTAGAGTAAAAAGGGGGGGGGGGGGTAAATGTTTTATCGCGATGTATTTGATCTAGGCGCAACGGTTGCTATCAGAAGCTTGGTTTTTAATTTAAACTTTAATTTAAATTAAACGGCGTGTGAATATTTTAAAGTCTACCCGCCCTTCAATCCCCGGCAAGGTGATGTTAAACAGTGGTCACCGGTAGCAGGGTCTGAGTATTATGTTCTAACCCACTGGGATTCGGCCCTGTGATCCTCCGTATTTCAAGTCTGACATTCAGCCAGGCTCCCCTCTTGTCACATCCGCCCCTGACGTTTGCTCACACGGGCCCGTGCAAGAAGGACTCGGATTTCAGCTTTTTGATTAGCTGCCTTTTATCAACAGTAAACCAGGCAAAGAACTTGATACGGAGGCCCGGAAGAGCACCATATTCGTTTCGCTGATGTGTTCATTGTGATACGTAAGCCAGCGCTAGTCGGTCGGAATCTGTATCATTTTCTGTTTACCGCACTTTACGGGTTGGCGAACGAGAATGACAATTCTTTATTGTATAAAGTTTCATTTACCTTATCGCGACTAGTTCTAACATGTTCATTGTCATGCATGACATTCTGGGATCTGGAAAGTGTGAATGCACTGATCACAGTAGCTTCGAGCCAGCCACATCCTGTCTCCTGCTTTCTATAGCTTCAAGTTTCGATTGGCCGGTAATTCCTGTGACTCGATCCCTGTTGTGTTGTTTTGTTGTTGTGGTGTTGTGGGGGTGTTTCCCCCTCGTAATTACGGGCTAAGTGTTGGAAGAACATGTGTTCCGGGCGCATTAGGCGTACAAAGGCACCAGCTTGAACCGACAACCTTCAACCTAGCTTTTACTCCACATGTAGTCGGTATCAGTCAAACATACACGCGTCTGAGTCAGCCACTGAGTCACCGGAGAAACGTTAGTGTTGGAAAGAGTTCCGTCCCTTCGGCATGCCTCTTCCTAGTCAGATGTCGTCTGCTCTTGACCTGAATGTGTTAGATCTGTAATAGCGGCAGCTAAGCGGCCACAGATCTTTCATGAAACCTTCTTCCAAACATTAGGGTTTCCCTGATGTCTCGCTGGATGGTTAAATAACTTGTAGTCACTGACATCTTTATCGCTACAGATGTTTCTGCACCTGTTGTGTCGGTCCCTGGTGATACTTCACCTACTATGATTATCTCGGTTGTCCGTTCGACGCTCTAGACGGACCTGTGGGCGGGGCAAAATGAAGGGAGGCTGAACATCACAAAATCAGAGGGGAAAAGCTGTAATGGTTTCTTATTGACATTAACATTTCCGCCGAGACACAAAAACATTTTCCTTAATGGGGGATATTTGACTGGAAGACACGTTGCAGTCTTCATGTGGGCGTCAGTGGGTCTGGGGACGAACAAGTACATCCAAGTCACCGTCTGGGTGTTGACAGCTTTCACTGATTACTGACTTCCTAGCGCTATATTTAGTTCCGCAGTGCCACGCTTGTTTATTTATACCTATTTTCAATTTCATGTCAGTCGAGATTAACCCCCCCCCCCCCCAAAGAAAGGAAGAAAAAACAACAAAAAAAACCAACAAAAAATAAATAAATAAATAACAACAAAAAACAACAGCATCAACAACACAACAGAAGGGGGGGGGGGGGGCAGAAAACAACCAGAGGGAGGTCCTTTGCACTCACAGGGCCTCATAATTCTCATATACCGAGGCACGTACTTGTCAATGCCGTGCCCTGACAGAAACAGAGAGATTCTGCAGGGTGTGAAATACCGTCATATTTTGCACCCGAGAACGTCAGTGGAAATAAGAACAAAGATAATATATACAGACTTTTGAAAAAAAAATCGCTATTAACTTTAAACTTCCGTCGAGGGTATAGTTTCAACTGCCCACACCCTGTTCCGCAGCCAGTCTCTCGAAACTCATTGGACATAGACACACAAACTGTGTGCCAGTGCATTTGATGTGACACCGGGCTGCTCGTGCTGATAGGCTGCGCGTCAGACGTCATTTCGATCTTTCAAACGTCGTGCCGCCGCTGCTGACGTAAGCTGCGAAGCTTGTTGGCTTGAGGGGCTCCTCAGCAGAACATACATTATTACTTGGTCCGTAAGCCTATCTGACATGACTGTTTGTTACAGAAGATTTTGTGCGACAGTGCTTCAGCTACGCGGATAGGAAGGTTTTTGTTTGTTTGTTTCTTGAAGAAATAGGCCAAGGCTGCTTCCAAACGTTTGCTCACCAGTGGGAAGCAGCTTCTGAACTTCTTGAGTCTGCCTGGATAGAAGGCCGTATTCCTAGTTCGGGTAACCCATGAGTGTTCTGGGAAGACACATCCTGGATTACAGGAGAGGGGCGGCCGTGACTACCGTATTCTCAGCTGATAGTTTTGTGGCAACGCCCTACCGCACGTGCATAAAATATCAACCCTCACGTACCAAACTACCAATGCTGAACTGTTAGTCTTCATTCATGGTCGATTTTGGTTTTCTTCTGCGATGAAGCTCGGTCACAGTAGCGTAAAACAAACATCACATGTAATGGCCTTCGTTCTGCCGCTTTTCGCCGAGTTCTCCCCCCTTTCAAACCAGGGGCCTCCCTTGAGCGAGGATTCCTCTCACGTAACTGACGGACAGTCACCAGCAAACAACTAATAAACGGTAAATTAGAGAGAAGCACGCTTCCCTCTTACGTGGTGACGGCTCCTGCCAAAGATGGTTTTCTTGTTCCTCGGCTTTCGTTGATGGGCCCTCCCTTCAGTCCCAATTGGCCTACTTTGCCCTGAAGAATTGGGTCGCGGTGGCAACGGTAGAACTTTGAGTGCAGGCAAATCGGAGAGTTAGAGCGGACTTGAAGGCCCATTATTTCAGGTCTTAGTTGGAATTTGCCTGTTTTTGCACGACACATTCGCTGCCTACTCCTGAAATCACACCAGTGCCACCAACCCCACCTGCACCACTTCCCGCTTCCCCCTTTCTCTTTCTCCCCCCTCCCCCCACCCCCTCCACCCCCCACCCCCTCCACACCACACACACAGAGAGGCTGGAGTGAACTACTCAGAGAGAATTCCTCTGCTGGCCTGCAGTCTTACCCCAGTAATTACTGTGCGCTGCATTTCTGCATTTCCTTGCCGGAAACACGTTATTAATTGTCTCATCGTGATCATGTCACATATGACCTCAAACCGTCAAATAGCGACAAGTAGCAATAACGACAGCGACAGAGGAGGACAAGAGGCGCAGCCGAGCTTCAACTGTCATGAGAAGGAAGGCAGGAAGGAACAGGAACGGGTCAATGAATCTTGGATTGACAAGAGATTCGCATCATCTTGCCCAACGGAAGAAGAATGGTAGATAACAAATGTAGGCTTGTCGAGCCTTGACCGTAGTCAGTGACAGACGGTATAGATATTGGCGCTGATTGTCAACAGGCTCCGGCCCCCTGTCATTCTACAATGGATCGCAAGTCATGTTACTGGGCTAGGCGCGAGGAGCGATCGCGCAACGGATCCGTGCTGCTGGGCTGGTAACGGTCCCGATTATGCTAACCGCCCAGTTTCAGCATTAGTGATCGGGATCCAGTCTCCATGTTTTTTTTTTTTTTTTTTTTGCTGAGAGGTTCTCCGTGAGTCACCGTCTAGAAACATTAATATTTTCAGTTTCATTTTTTTTAAATCAGCTGAATTCCGAATGTGTTAAAAATCAACCCGGTTTTCGGGCTGCATTGCAACAACAGATTCCGAAGGGCTAATATAAAAACCAACAAAAATTTGAACCTCGAAGTCCTGTATGTCTCAAGAGGGTCTTAGTGTTACGTGTACCATAGAAACGAATATGGGGATTGGGACCGAGGATTCATGTTCACCCAATTTGCTTTAGAACGAAACATTTTTTACTACGACGGTGTGTGTGTGTGTGTGTGTGTGTGTGTGTGTGTGTGTGTGTGTGTGTGTGTGTGAGAGAGAGAGAGAGAGAGAGAGAGAGATTTCGGAACACGACTTTTGCCATTGGCACCCACCACGGAGACTCGGCGCGTCAAGACCCGTAATGCCGGAGAAAAGCACTACCGACAGTGGACGCAGATGGGGACAGGGTATAAACCTAAACATTTGCCAGAGTCAAGACAAAGCAGATCACTACTGTCTTTAGGACGTCGACCAAGGTGGTAAGTTCCTTCTGTCAACGTGAAGACCCAGCTGACCGTCAGCAAGGCAATATGACCGGGACGTTAACGTATATTTTATTGGGACTTATGAACGATGTGACTTTACTCACCAAAGAGCTCCACAATCATGCCGAGCGGCATGACGACGATGGAGACGAGGAGGTCGGCAATGGCGAGGGACATGAGGAAGTAGTTGGTCATGTTCTGCAGGCGCCGCTCCCAGCATACCGCCAGGCACACCAGCAGGTTGCCCACCACGGAACACACGATCACCACCAGCAGACCCAGCACCCCCCACCTCTTGTAGCCCTCACTGCCTCCCTCCTCCCCACCCTCAGGGTCGGTTTCCTGTGGTGTTGGTGGGCAGGGTCGGGGATAGCGAGGCGTTCTGCAGAAACAATAGCACTGTAGTTTGGTTGAAGGGGAACTTACTGCTGGCCTCATCGTGCTGAGAGTATCCTCCCCTCGGGTCAACGGTATCCAGCATGATCTTGTTGAAGCAAACCACTGCTGTCCTCACAGTCTAGTCGACTGTGACGGAGAATGCTAAACGTACTACAGCGTACAATGACAGCATTTTTTTCTTCCCCTTATCGCACCAACGGTTGACAGTAGACACTCGTTCGTCAACAGGTTGTGGCGGTAAAACTGTATAGGTTCACTTGACACTCACAGCCCTATGGTCACATACTGTTGATGGAGGCTGCTTTGATGCTTCCAACAGTCCTCGCAAAATAATGTGTTCGTTTGTTAGACCCTAGTGTAATTTTTTTCGCTCATATATTGTACAAACGTCTAAAGGCTACAGCGATTTATTATTATTATTATTTTTTTTTAATCGCGCTTGGCTCCATGGGATCGTCCACCGTTTATCAGCATCGAGAATTGAAGAGAATTCACAGTTTCACAGTTCCGTGTCCCGAGAATGTCACGTCCTCGCGGCACGTCTCGTCACGTGTGTCCCATCGCCAGATCTGGTGGCGAGATAATCAGCAAAACAGTTTATTGATCCAAAAACACTCTGCAGTTACGTCTGTTAATTGTGGGTGGTCCCTCGGAGAAAGCCTAAGCTACTGGACACGCTTCTTTTCAGGAGAGGAAATGAAACGAAATGAGCTTAGATTGAGTCTCAGCGCTGCGGTTCATCCAAGCGTGACCGGCGTGGCGATGGGCGGTATGAAGCAGAGGACAAAGGCCAGCAGGAGGCAGATCCGAGCGGGAACACACGTTGTGTTTTATTGTCGCAATTAATGGTAAATGAGTAAAGTTGATGAGGAATCAGTGTGTGGTTAATTAATGAACACCGTGGTGATGATGATGGTGCTGGTTGTGTGCACTGAGTGACCATCAAGTCGTCACGAGCCGGACCCCTGCCCTGCCCGACGCATATTGATTGCTTTATTCACCTGCTGATCCTTAGCCACTGTCTCTCTGCAACATAACACATTGTTTTGTACAACTTTCTGATGAAGGCATCACGCTTGTCGAAATATTGATAGGGCGTTATGTTGGGTTTTTTTGTGGTAAACACTCTCTCTCTCTCTCTCTCTCTCTCTCTCACACACACACACACACACACACACACACACACACACACACACACACACACACACACACACACACACACACACACACACACACACACACACGAAATTCAATACCCTTACCTAGAGAAATCCGATTCAGCGGACGAGAACAACTTGTCTGTTATTGCTAATAGGAAAAAGAATCGAGTGCCTTGTTCATAGATACCCCCACCCCTCCTCAGACGTCTTGCCGGGAGGTGATTTTTTGTTGTTAATAATAATAATAATAATAATAATGAGTATTGTGTAGGCGTTTTACCCAATTTCAGGAATCGGCTACAAAGCGCCGCGAGCAGAACCCAACACGCACGCTCACGTGAATCACACGCATTCTCTCACACACTGGACATAAACATATTACAAGTCACGTGGTGCGAAGGGTCAGCTCAGCTATTTAAGTTTCGGAATTTAGAATTGCATTTGTTTTTTTTCAAATTTTGTGGGCTGAACATTTCCAAAGCAGAGGGGGAGGAAGCCGGAGTACCCGGAGAGAACCCTCGACGATCGGCCCGATTGATCGGTGCCACATACGAGAAGGAAAAAAAATTCTGTCCCGAGTGGGACTCGAACCTGACCTCTCACATTAGTGACAAGTCTCTTAACCACTAGACCACTGACCGCCTCGGTGGTGTTGTTTGTTTCTTTCTTTCTTTTATGTTTTTTCTTTTTCGGGGGGGGGGGGGGGGGAGGATGTGGAGTGCCAAATACTTCTTGTCGCGAATGGCGGCTCTTGCCTTGCTGGCACCTTTGTCAGAGAAAATGCAGTTTACCCACATTAATTTATTTTTCTATCGCTTCAACGCTTCTTCTTCCCGGAGAAAACATAACGAAACCAACATATCGCCCCCCCAACACCCCCCCCCCCCCACCCCCTTCGCCGTCGTCCCGGCCTGTGTTACAGAATGATGTACATATGTACACAGATACTCAGTTATGTACATTGACACTACTGTTCATCTAAATCGATTTTTAAAAATAGTAATGAAAGGAATGGAGCAGCAGAATATTCGACTGTAAATTCTGACGGAGTGGAAAAAAAGACTGTTCTAACCCAGAAGATATAACACGAGGAATGAAATCTCCATCTAAAAAGCGTGAGAGAGAGAGAGAGAGAGAGAGAGAAACGATAACAGTGTTTTCATACCTTTGACAGCGGACAGTCCGGCACTGTGACACGAAATTAACAAGATAAATTTTCCGTTTTCCTCGATGACCGGGCAGCTTGTTGCACAGGTGATGCGGGGACGAACGGTGAGTGAGGTGCGACCCCGAAGATCCGCACGCGCGCGCGTGTGGTACGGGGAAACAGAGAGAGAGGGAGAGGAGGGAAGCAAGAGAGAGCCAGCAGCGTACAACTTGCAGGCTGAGGCTAACAGTCGATGGCATCTGATCGCCGGCCTTTCCATAATCCACACATCGCTATCTCCGTGCGAGCTGGCCGTCTGCTGCCGACTCGAGTTTGGCCGTTCACCCACGAGTCTTTTGTTGTAAAAGCTAAGTGGTTTGTGCTTTGCGTGAATATGTTGACACTGGCATAAGCCATGCCACCTCCGACGTCTCACGCTTAAATATATCATAGGTACATACGCAGTTCGGTATTCCCTGTATCCCTCCCGACCCATCCCAGTTTGTGGGAGGATGGTGTCTGGGTTTTCGGTTTGTGTTTTTTTTTGTTTGTATTTTTTGCTGAGCCTACCTCTTACTGTCTTATTGTCTTCGCCCTCCCCCCTCCCGCCTCCCCCGCCCCGCCAAACCTTCTGTACATCACCATCAACACTGCCGTTGGAAACCTTTCTGCCCTTCTCTGTTTTATGGATCCCAGAAACCGTATTTCGTGACAAGTTGTGTTCAGTTGAAGTGTTTTCAAATTGAATTGTTGGGCAAACAGCATCAGTGATTTCCAGATCATGTTATAAACACTTCGGGGAAATCAAAATCCTGTCTGATCTGCTGCAACTGGGAAAAACAAGGATCCAGTGGCAGATTTTTTGTACGACAGTTATTGATAGTGATGGTCATTCCCACACAGACCACGTGTAGGGGTGCATTTGATTTGGCCTCCCGGTGCACCGGGGTATTTGCGACTAAAAGGCGGGGGGAAACACACACACACACACACACACACACACACACACACACACACACACACACACACACACACACACACACATGTAGTCGTAGATAGAATGACTGAAAAACAACGGATTGCAAATGATAAGGAAGACGTTTTCATTCAGGCTGGGTAAAAGTTTCTATAAAAAACCCCACAAGACAACAGCAAAATTGCAACAAAAAAAAAAAAAAAAAAAAAAAACACAGCGAAGGTAACTTTAGAACTGCAAAATGAACAACTGGTTTATGTTACGGAGGAAATGGGGTGGGGGGGTGTTTGATACATCACGATCCCCCATCCCCCTCCGCCCCAACACACGCACACAGCATTCCCTAGTAACTCTGCTCTTCATTTTTATCTACATACAGCCGTCTTCATCGGCTGCTGTAATTTCTTCTTCCAAGAAATACGTCTCCGAGTACTTGTATCCAGTTGGCATCAAGTCACGCTGAAAGCAGTGTGGGAGCACCCTGTGCTGCTGGCGTAGTTAGGGAATTTCCAGACACCTGATCGAAGTCGAGTCATCTTGTGCACATTGTACACTGGCGCTCAGCCCTCCTAGCGTCTCCAGGCGGCGTAAAGTGGCAGGGCTGACATCGCTAACTTCGTTTTCGTCGTGTCCACGGCACTGTTGAACAGAATTATCGAACGCGTTATTCGAGTAGTTGTATGTCCGCTAAGAGGATTCGCCTGGCACTTCCACTAACGTTTTGTGGAGACGGCAATTAGTTTTCTTGTGAATACTTCAGTAAATAAACTGTTTTAGTGGTTGCCGTTAGAACACACACTCTCTCTCTCTCCACGGGAGTGGGAGGGAGGCTACAAATTTGTCCCCCCCCCCCCTAAGCTTTTATTGACTGTGGCACGGTTCATTAGATTTTTTTGTACCTGGATGATTTTTGTGCGTGAACTCAGTTATCGAGTTTTTGTGCTCTGGGGCCTGTTGATTACCCGCCGTGATTGCACACCTTAGGGAAAAAAAATAGAAAAGAAGAGTGGAGCCTGAGGCATGATGCTGTATAGTTTTTATACAATGGGTTGACCTTATGTAGGAAAGGGTTAAGGATGCCGGCATGGTCTGGTGCCAGGGTATCCTTGTGACCCACGTGATTCCTGCGCGCGTATTGATGCATTTCATAATCGAAAATCGATGGAGAAAAGCTGTAGAAATCTAGATGTCTTAGTTGTACGCATGTGGTCATATCTGGTCATATATCCCGTCTGGGCGCCGCTACAGAGTACCGAGAGCGAGGAAAAATTTGTTTAAGAAATCTTTCATTCCCTCAGCAGTATCTATTTTAAACTCATGACTGTGTTTACTGCCCGTCTCCAGTATGTATAGATTTTATTTGTTGAGATTTTCATAACTGTGCTTGCTCCTCAGCTGTGTCATGTCCGCTATGCCCTTGCCATCTTTTAGTTTAGATTTCTTAGTTTAGTAGCATAGTATTAGACTTAGACATCACACATTACTTTAGGATCTGTGTTAATATGTATGGATTTATATGTCTAGATAAATTAATGTAGGGGTGCGTGTGTGTGTGTGTGTGTGTGTGTGTGTGTGTGTGTGTGTGTGTGTGTGTGTGTGTGTGTGTGTGTGTGTGTGTGTGTGTGCGAGCCAGAAGAAAATTTTCTGCCATCGACAGACAATAAAGTTGAATTGAATTGACAGTAGTTGTCATTGTTGCTGTTGCAAGAAGGTTTAGGCTGCATACCAATTGCATGATTCTTAGGTGATACGAAAACTTACATCTGTAAGCGGCACCTGCAGTTTGGGAAATGTCTTTACGGTACAGTTTGCAGTTTGTCTCCCAGTATATTTTTCCATACAGATGGTAAGTCGCTGTGCACAAACCAGCCCAAGCCTAAAACAACAAACAACCAAACACAAAAACCACGCAAAGTGCATGTCCAGAATCGTCTTTTCTCTGCTTTAAAAGTAGTACGAATTTTTACACCCTTTCCCCCAAAACAAACAAATGAAATCCCCAGCTCCACTGAACACTTAATACACACAGTCACTGACTGGTGGTGATGGCGGAGGTGAATCTTCTGCTTCCCCACACACGAGCATTCCGCACTCATTCCCCTTATTACAGGTGAGGGAATGGTGGCTCTGTGGTGCACCCCGACTGTCGAGAGGTTTTTAAAACCCCCAAACTACGACAGCAACCTAGACGTTCAGACGACGTCATTCCTGCATTACCGTTTTAACATTGCTTGTCTAGGGGGCGGGTTGTCTTCGGAATGGCCTCTCTCTCTCTCTTTCTTCATTCAGTAAATGTTTTTTGGAATGTCTCCACACTGGCGCACGAATGTTGGCAGCACAACATCTCAGTGTATTCTGATTGACGCGTGTCTGTTTTTACCGGTTTAACTTTGCACCCTTCAAACCTTTAATCATGCTCGGAACAGGTGTGTGCAGCGATGTTGTGCCAGCCACCATCAAACTGCTTTTCTTTGATGCATTTGACGATCCCCCCCCCCCCCCCAAGAACAAATTGCTCCATTTCCTGCACTTTGTGTGGATCTCTGATCTATTTTCCAGGGCTAGGATAGGTTCTAGGCTTATGTAAGTACATGCACGCAAAGAGGATATGGCAGTGGTGTGTGGGTGGGTTAGGAGGAAAGGTGAAATTGGAAGGGTGGTGTGGTCGATTACCGTACCGTAATACACTGCTGCTGTGCACTTCATGACCTTTGACTGCAGCGCCCATTCACTCTCCCCCCCCCCCCTCCCCCAAGACCTATCCATCAGGTTGGGGAATTTTCAGTCAAATTTCCTCTCCTTTCAGCCGCCCCCCCCCCCCCCCCCCCAAAAAAAAAAATAAAATAAAATAAATAAATAAAATAAAATAATTTTTTTTAAAAATCTAAGTTTCATCCAAAGAAAAGGAAGGGGGAGAAAAGGTTGCACATACAGTCATACATCGTACATGTGATGCCACATGGGACGGTCTGTCTGCATTTCTGAAGACTCGCATGTCAGTACCAAGCCAGTATTTTACTTTTAGGTGCCAGGAGAGGCTACTAAATCAATTAAATGCATTTTAAAAAAATGCAAAATTAATGTGTTTTCTTAATTGGGGCGCTGCCCTCGTGGTCCCCCAGCAAAGCGCTGCCTCTGCTCCCTGGCCTTGGTTTCAGTACTTTATTTTCCTCAGCAATTCCCCAGCTTGATCTTCACCTTGTAACGCGAAATGGAATGAAAGGTTGCCAGTGGTTACTAGTTTCAAGCGTTCACATTTATATTTTCCCCCCTCCAACCCAGTCCACATATCGTTGGGCCAGCTCATTTACCTCAACAGCAAAAGAGTTTGAGCCACGAACATTCTTGTGGTCATGACCCGTTCAATAAGGCGTCCTCGGTAACGAGGGAGTGTCGAGGCCAGTTTTGATTGAGTTAGAGGACAGCTGGGGTCATCAGCTGTATTTATCCACCACTCCAAACGAATTTCCCCTTTGGGACAGTAACGTGATTCGAACTTATTTCTTTTGTCAGTGTGTGAGGATGTTTTGACGATGTACTGTGATAGACTGCCCGTCGCTAGGCAAGGCGACGGAAGGGGTTTGAGACGTAGTCTAATACTGACGTTGTCGGGACATTGCTGCAGCACGGAAAGGCCATCACCTTAATCACAGGCCTCAGACTGCTGGCAGGAAATCTCTCAAGTTAGGAGCTTCTGAAGCTGAGCCAGTAACAGTTTATCAGGCTTAGGATGGTGACTAGTGCCAAGTGTTAATTTTCACTGATTTCAGCTCGCCGGTCTCTCTCTCTCTCTCTCTCTCTCTCTCGGAGCCGGGATAGGCAAATGGTCGAGCGTTGGACTCTCAATGTTCGGGTCGTGGGTTCTAATCCTGGCTGGGGTCAAATATTTGTGCTGGCCTTTTCCTCGTTGACCCTTCTTTGATATCACCCTTACGTGGTGGAAAAGGACGTTAAACTCCCAACCCCCCCCCCCCTTCTCTCTCTCTCTCTCTCTCTGACACACACACACACACACACACGCACGCACGCACGCACGCACGCACGCACGCACGCACGCACGCACACACACACACACACACACACACACACACACACACACACACACACACACGCACGCACAAGTGGCTAACTGGCCTCCTCAGCTGACACTTACGCTGGTCGAACATGCAAGAGAGTGTGCGTGATGATTGACACCGGTGGGCCATTTCGACAGCCTCTGGGCATTAGCAATGTCTGGCCACTCCATCGAAGACAAATGGCGCCTGATGATGCGGCGTTGATGGTGTCATGCAGCGCCGCTTTAGCGCCATTACCGGCTCTGCTTTTTTACACTCTCACCATGATGCATCACCAGCCTTAACTCCAGACAAGCCCGTGCGTCTTAGGAAAAGCCTGTGAAACAAAAGTGTAGGGGGTGGGTGAGGAGGGGGTTGTTTTGGTTGTTCGGAGGTTAGTTATTAGCATGGTAGACAGTGTGACGTGTATATCATGGATGATATCACTCTGACTCATACTGAATTAACTATTATTAATATCATTATTATCACACACACACACACACACACACACACACACACACACACACACACACACACACACACACACACACACTCCTTTCCTAGATCGTCATGTGACAAAGCCATTATTTAGGATAAATACCGTTCAAATTTTAAAAAAAAGTTGTGCAGAAAAGTGCGTCGCTGCGTAGTTATGTGATATTTAATTTTTCGTGAAAGTCTGTCATCTACTTGCTCCTTTGTTATCATGACAATGTAAACTGATTTTTGTTTCTCTGTTTGTTTGCAGGTAAGGCTTTTTTTCCCCATCCTGCAACGTGTTGTCAGCAGAATTGTGAGTACATGTACACCCTTCTGAGACCGGAGTCTGTGACGTACATTACCCGTCCCCGTTCTATACATCTTCCTTCGGCAAAGATGCAAATTGTGTCTGGTTCCCCACCCCTTGGTCGCTACATTGTACGCCCATTAGACTATTGTCTGCTTTGCATTGTGGTTGATACACTGACGTCCGTACAGACGACGACAGGTCAACGTTTGAGTGGATGACAATTACGATGATAGACTAGCGAATGCCTATCTGAGACAGGCTTTGAAGTGGAAAAATCGTCCGCTGTGTGATTGATGTTGTGTGATCTGGTGCAATATGTCACAGACCACGGGGAGCTATGGAAATCGAAACCAGCGAATAATCATGTGACGGATTCAGTGTGTTCTGCTCAGAGTTCTCGACATTTCACATCACTCATGTGCCACCATTATGCGTAGCACCTCTCCAGTAAAAATCCTCTCCGCTCAAACGGCGGACCCATTAATAAAGTGGCATGCGTTGCCCTTCGGTCGGAGGGATTACATCAGACGTTGATAAACAACAGACACTCCGTGCAACATCAAAGAGGGCTCGACAGGACAGAGCAAAGTTTGCATGGAGAGAGCATAACTTACAATTATCGGTAGAGCACATCATGTCTGGCTGTAACAGTGGTACGATGCGTGACAAATTCTGAACTGCAGCGAGTGTCACATAATGCAGGGAAGATGGGTAATGACAGCCGGCGTGACGTTCGGCAGTATATATATATATATACGAGGAACAGCAGGCGTGTGATAGACGCTGACCCAGTTTACACAACCACTTCAAAGTAGCCATCCACCTCACCCTAGTGCATTTCCTACTCTGCCTGTCTGATTTTTCAAGGAAAGATTGGAAGGTCACTGAAGGAAGTTCCGTTCATTCTTCTCCTCTGTCTTTCGTGTCAACTTCTGATACGAATGTATTACCTGTTGCTGATAAATGTTGACTTCTGTTCTCAGATCCACTCCGAGGTATATCATTCATCAGTCTGTGTGTAATGCCGTGTTCTGGGCTGTGAGTTAAAACCGTCTTCACTGCGGCAAGCTTTAGGTGCTGTCAAACATCTGACCTAAACATTAGAAAAACGAAATTACTTAAGGCCAAAAACTATTTCGTTTTGGGTTAAAATTGTGAACAGCTAAACAGCCTTCATCGTGGAAAAAACTATGCACTGTGATCGTCTTTTGTCCTGTTTTGTGTGAACAGCATCAAGTGGAAATTTGCCAGCCTTTTTTTTTTTTTTTTTTTTTTTGCATTTGCGTGGCCTGCCGCAGTTTTCGATTGATTCGTCATCTCACTGACGCATGAGAGGCCCGGAAAGAAATGGCCTAATTTTTTCCTCACATTTCAATCAGGTTTTCTTATCTGTGAGTCTGTTCTTGATACGTCGGTGTAGTGTTGCCCCATGCTTTGATTGCGAATGAGATAATCCCTCTCAGACTGTCTGGAGGAAAGGTAACACAAGACGGTAGGTCAATGTACGCCGGACAGGTGGGAGCGAACGTGCTCACTTATCCCAGATCCCCTCCTGGGTTATCGTCTGGAATCCTGCCATGCTGCCCGACAGGCCCGTGCGCCACGGAAGGAGAAAGGGGGTCAGTGGGTATCTAGGGGGTTCCGGATTAGCACACGGCCCTGCAGGTCGTGCTGCTTGTGATGGAGGAGCCTGCTGGGACGGGAAGACACAACCCGGCTTACAAGTTACAGGGCCTGCACACTCAGTCAGCGGTCGTCCTGTCTCTCAACACACGGGCTTGAGGAGGCTAATAGAACGATAAGGAGGATCGGAGCTTTGAAGGATACAGCTGATAGGAGACGGATGAGATTCCCCTAGTTCCCTTTTGGGGAGAGTCTGCAATAGGGCAGCTTCTTCAGCAGTCCAGTCTATCGTGCGTTTTTTTTTTTTTTTTTTAAGATCTGTTTCCGTTTAAAGTCGAAAGTTCACAGTTGTTTTTTGTTTTTTTTTTTTTAATGGACACACCTATCATTGTTACCTCTGTTGCACTGATGCAGGTGTTGGGGGGGGGGGGTCACTGCGTTAGGTGACCTGCAGCCACGAGTGCTGAATAACATGTACATATGCAAGGAGCGCGCCTGTTACGTTGAGTGTGCAGCGCGGCCACACCCAGTTAGTACAGTTCTGTATCTAATGGAGCAATACAGCGATTTATCAACCATTGTCAGACCAGTCTTGTGCATAGGCGCTGGATAAACAGGATTGCTGGACAGCGTCAGGAAGTAGAAACGAGTTATCTGGAGGTCGACGAAGACAGACCTTTTGGCTCACATGCTTTCAAAAGGATTACAGTTGTAGTTTGGCCATGAACATCGTACATGTTGATGAGTCATTTACTGGCTTCTTAGCGGCTTGTTTGGCGCCCACATGCCTCCTAATCAGGTGTTTCCCGATTTAGGCCGTGGCTAGCACCGGACTTAAATTCCCTGGAGGAGGTGTACTCGGTACAAATCAATGGACAAATCTGTAAAATGGAGGAGCAGGATTAAATCAGCTTCCCCAACGACAGATGCGTCAACCAGGGAGGGGGCGGGGGCTGTGCTGTCACCCATTTTTATGCACTAGTTCCGCAGTGTCCAGACAACTTGGGATCAGATCACAAAGACATATTGTCTGGAGATTGTTGTTTTGTTGTCGTTGTTTTTGGAAATTGTGAGACATTTTTGTACCGTTCGTTTCATTGTCTGCATAGTGTTTGTGTGAAGAGGAAGAGGAGTTGTGAGCGGTGACCTTTGCTTGGCGCAGTTTCGATTCCAGTGGACTAGTCTAAGTCTGAGTAAACTGTCCTGAAAATAGGATGCTGAGAGTTTAGGATCACTTGGGATCGATACACGAGACAAGGATAGCGAAACTAATTCACACACACACACACACACACACACACACACACACACACACACACACACACACACACACACACACACACACACACACACAGAGGCGGGGGGGGGGGGGAGAAGAGAGGGGGACCACCCGTCGGGTCGTACAAGCAACTGTCAGAGCCAGCGGTCGCCTTTGGCCCCGGAGTGATCGAGAATACAAGGGAAGTGGCGTGTTGCACCCCTTTGCTCTTTGGGCCACCACTGCGATGAACCAAAGGTATCCTGAAGAATTTTTAGTTCTTTGCCAGGGTTTTCGTGTGCATGTCAAAACACACTGAAAATTTTTCTCGTCGATAGAGTGCATTTGTAGAAAATGAGGCAAAATGCAGATGTTGAAACCCCAGTGTTTAGCTTCGTCAAAGACGGATGGAAGTCCGCTGGGAATGTTGGCAAGGATCAACAGAAATACCGAGTTTCTGCGGAAAAGATTATAACGCATACGGTAAACTTGTAAATTGAAGTACGCCAGACGGGGAGGTCAGATGGAATTAGGTCAGGCTCAGAGGCATCGGGTTTGCAAATGTGGGGGGCAGACGGTGCCAGCAGTACAGTATAAAAACAGTACGCGATTTACATAGACCTACTTTTTTTTGACTAAATTGGCGTTTACCCTTTCCGCTTACACTCTCGTCCGAATCCATGACTGATTCTTAAGACAGTCCATGGTGCTGTCGTCTTTGCTTCTAATTTTTGGGTGCTGGTCGTGGATGGTGGTTTGTGAGGGTACAAGAGTTTCTGACACAGGTCAGCAGATTGGGGGCTGCTTTCGGGATTGTTTACGAGCTTTCGGGATTGTTTACGAGCTTTCGGGATTGTTTACGAGCTTTCGGGATTGTTTACGGGTTCCGGTCCATATGAACTACTACCAGGGTGCCCAGAATGCTGTATTGCCAGAACTAACCCATTGTTTGTCACTGTGTTGATAAGACAATCATTTAAAATGCCCGATTTCCTGTTGTTTTTTTTTTTTAACGGAAGAGCGCCTCACCAAAGGCAGAATCTTATGGGATCAGAAGTTCTAGGACAATGAAGAAAGAAACCTTCCCGAAAGCTTAACTTCAGCGAAGGCAGAAAGGTCAGACCTTAAGGGAAGTTTAATATTTGACATTTCTCCCTCGTTATTTGTGAGTAGGGTTTCAGAGGCAGGATTAGATGAGATATGAAGAACGATAAGGTTGGGCATTGGACGTGGGGGTACATGAAGGACGGTTGTATTTTACAAATGTGATTTTAATCAGCTCGGTGTAAGGACAAGAATGAGAGACGTTTATCTGCAAACCCAGTCGACCTTCCTAGTGGCGTGGTCTGCTGATCTGAATGCTAGGGCTCTGGGATGTGTTCAGAAAGGCAGAAGTGTTTGACTGACGATGCAGAACAGAGGCCTGACACTAACAATGGTCAAAAGCCAGAGATGACCATGCGAAGGAAATGGGTCAGGCTAAAGGTATGGTTTTGTGCCGTGCACTCTGGCTAACAGGTTCGATTTCTGCCGACAGATTGCACTGGCTTCTGGACGGATCAGCCACAAACTGGAAATTAGATTGATTTGTTGCCTAAAGTTCAAGCTTGCATAATTACCTGGCTTTACCCAGCTGTTGCAGTGTTCCTTAGTTCCGAATGGTCTAGTCTGGTGATGAATCGCCATTCTTTGTTTTGTACCGACAGCCTCCAACCGTTTTGATCGTTTAGTTGGATCTCAAGAATGCAGCAGCATCATAAACATTTTGCACCAGACGTCCATGTACTGCATTATTGGCTCTGTGTGTGCGTGTGATTGTATGGTGTGCGCGCGCGCACGCGAATATTCAGTTTTGTTTCCTCTGCCTTGGCAGAAACCTTTGTTTTACTTCTTTCTGCATAGTTCATTCCTCTCTGTTCATTTTACTTACATTACCGACGCGCTTCTACCGAATGAACCCATCTACATCTTTATCGTTACTGAATTAAGGGTTGTCCTGTGAGGAATGCGAACGTAAGTGGTCTGTCATAGTCTGTGAGTACAGCACAAGTACGTCCTCCGTCTTCTTTTTGTGCAAATGGCTCCAGTCGTGAATTTCTGGCACCGTCTTGAGTGGCGCGTGCATCTCTCGCTTGTTGGGCCCTGTCACAAGGGGGCCTAATAGTTTCGATTAACTTGATTTGTTGTCGTGCTGCCCTGTATTTTTGCTCCAATGACGCCTTTCCATTTTCTCTACGAAAAAAAGTGGCCATTACCGCCATGCGCAGGAACGGCGATAGCTGGGCTTGGTGAGGAGGTGGCTTACGCGATATTGGCACTGCATCACTCACGCCCGCACAGTTATCCTCCCTACCCACTACCCCGCAGTCCGTACTGTTCCCTCACCCTCGGGCCGAAGACACCGTCCCTCTCTGGAGACTCACTGGACCCTGTGTCGACAATTTTGCTCCGTTTGACTAGTTTATGATGATGGCACTTGTCGCCTCGGCGTGCGTGGACAGAGACCGGGGCTGATCGAGCTGCCGGATGAAGCTTATAACCACACCAAGGACCGGTCTCTGTGTCTGGATTACAGATAATGACCATGCGACACCCACACCGGATCGGTACTAGACTGCGGGTGGCGCTGGTGGCATGACTAAGCGGTTTGTGGGATCGTTGGTTAAGGTGTGTTTGTCATGGGGATTGACCGTGTCCAGCTGGACAATTCTCAGGGATTAACACTTCATTCGTGGATTATTTAGGGCATCTGTGCTTTGACCCAGTCTCACTTGCTTTTACTTCTGACCTTTTTATTTTCCAGCTGGCTTTCTTTTAAAAATGTTTCTCCAGCCGAAGGTTTGCGCGTTCTCGGGGTCGAATTCCGACTGTCCCTTTTCCAGCCCCCTCCCGTCTTTGAAATCACCCTCTCGGTGTACAGTAGAGCTTACTTAATTAGCTCGAGTGGTTTATGGCAAAAGACTACTAAGAGATGGTTCAACTTTCGGCGTAGCGACCGAGTCGGCTGGGTAGCTATGCCAAAAATTGAACCATCAATGCTTCCGACTCTGTGGTTTGTGAATTCATAATCCACTAAGTCATAAGCCACACTTTCGCGCTCTTTCCTTACTGTTTACGGACATAAAGCACTCATAGCTAACTGACTGAAACTTTGCACTGGCAAGTTGTGTAAACAAAATGTAAAGCCATAAGAGGACTCCCCCCCCCCCCCTCTCTCTCTCTATCTCGAACATACACGCGCGATTTTAGAGACAATATTATTGCGCCTCGCGCTTCTTTCCTTGTGTAATACGCTGCATACCGCCCCTCTTCGTGATTCCCCTACTCCGGTGCGCACGATGTTATGTTGGTGATGCATGGGGGAAGGCTGTTAGCGACCGGTTCAGAGCCTCTTTCGATAATGTCTCATTGAGACAGGACAGGAACCGCGCAAGAAGAGGCTGTCGACACGCGAATGGCGGGCTTGACAACCTAATGATGAAAATGGAAGAAAATTTGTATGTAGACCCCTCTTCGCCCTCACTTCCAACTCCCTACTGCTAGAGTATGATCTGTTTTTCCCTGTTGAATAAGGCAGAATGTCGTGAAGATCCTTTGATGCCGATTGTGGCGGAGGTCAAACTGGAATTGCGGGTAATTCTCCTGTCGCCACCTGTCAGCAGTCGTGGGCAGTGCATCCTCTGCTGTTCTACCGAAGCAAGACGGCAGCACTTTATGTGTCAGCCATAATAGAAGAGATCGACATTGTAGTCCTTGATTGCTTTTGCTGCATCTTTGAGTGGTGGTTGGGTGAGCCGGTAGAAGGTCTGGGTTGAGGAGCAAGGCGTTTTTATCGTTCCATTTCACCCTTGGCCAGACTTAGTTTCCTCGCCGCTGATGTCGTTGTTGGACCGCTGACGGATGTGTGAAGTGTACGGTCAGCTGGAGGTCACCCAAGGACTGAATTATGCATAACCTAGCCCTTCTTCATCCACATCTCACTGGGGCATCGGTACCTTGTAATTGAGTATATGCCATTTTCATGGCACACATGCAAGAAAGGACCTGTTTACAGTGAAGCCTGTGAGAACCTGCCACCACAGGAAAATAATAATAATAATAATAAATGTGGTTCTTATGTGGCTGCCATATTATATAGAGGGCGACTTTAGAGACAAGAGGACGGCCGTCAGCCTTTCAATTAGTGAATGTAGTGGGCACGTTAGACAGGGTAGTCCTCGTACACGTTCGTTTACGTTTGGGTGTCCCTTGTCAACGCTGTACTTCTACAGTAAGAAATAAGAGCTTATTTCGAAATAATAAATAGCACTCTTAGAATACAAAAATACAGCAGCCGAGAACAGCCAAGAAGCCAGATCAGAGGACAGCTTGTTAATGTGTAACAATCGTAATTCGTCGAAAACCGCTCAAGGACTTTTTTTCTGCCGGGCCTTGCGCTTCCGGGCGTGTGTCGTTTCAATTTGAATCGTGTGTCTGGTTTTCCCTAATTACTGCACGACCTTGGGAAGAAAAGTCGCGAGCCTGCCCATGAATCGCCCGCAGGCATTCTAGCTGTATTCCTTTGGTGTCGGGTCCTCAAGGAGCGGCGCGCAGGGCTTTCCTTTAAATCGAAGTACTGAGAGTAATTGGCCAATATGGCCGCTGGGGTATCGGACTTAGATGGTGGTGCCGAGTTGAGCAATTTTAAGCAAATCTAAGCAAGTTATATTTTGTTGGATCCTCCGACCCCCAAAAAGCCCAGACCATGCATGCAAAGCCTTTCTGCCTCTTCTTTAAGCAGCGTGTTATTTTTTTTATTTTTTTTTCCCCAAAGACCTCGGAGACCTTTTTTCCGCCGTGCGTCTTGGACACGGCACGAAGTGCGGCGTTGGCTTTTTCTTGAAAAGCTGATGAACACATCCAGAACGTTTTATACCACAGCGCAAGCAAACTGCTGCATGTAAACTCATTCTCCTTCACGCGGTTGAAATAATTAGTACAACGCAAATTCCTCTGTCAGTGATAGTACTGATTGCATACATGCCAGGTATTAACAGTTTCAACAGTCATGTAGTGGACTTTGATGTTACCAGCTGGTATAATTATATATATACGCCGCCCACATGCATCAGTCAGTTGTCATTGTTGTAAAGCAGGAAAATCTGATGCGCTATTGGAAAAGCGTCCGTTTCCTGTGGAACTAACAATGCCATCTAGCATTGTAATTGTTCTTAGCGGGGACAGGAACGGGGGAGCTTAGTCTCACAGCAAGACTTCTCTAACCAGGGAAGTTTAGGACGTAAGGTTTCCTCCTTTTTCCCGCCTATTTTCAGAAGACAGACAGTTGTAGGGATTACCGGGAATCCGTCTGAAGGCATCAGCTGCCGTGTTACAGTGTGGTAGTGACAGAACCGTACTGATGGTCATGATCAGGACACAGCCGTGTGGGCTGCTATAATGTGGTACTGACGAATTGAATGAAAAACTAAACACGAGCGAAAGTGAGTAATGTAAGTAAGGAACCATATGGGATCAGGTCATCATGGGTTATAAAAGTGCCTTTGAGGATCATTTAAGTCCGCCAGAAGGTCCCTAAGTAACAAACAAACAAACAAACAAACAATATTAACAACAAGAACAACCACAACAAAAAACACTAACCAACAAAACAACAACCAAAACTAAAACGATTCAGCAATACGGAAGCTAGGACGGCTGAAAATCTGTAGAAATTGTTTTGCTGCTGGAGATGTTCTTCTCTGACGGATTTTTCATCGGGAGGTCCGTGGGGGTGGGGCGTACTCCGGGGAGACAGCTGTCCCAGTCAGCACTGTTATTAGATCACAGGGTCGTGCCTCAGTCGCCTTGCCCACAAATCTGGTGCTCAAACACTGCTGGCGCTCCAGCCCCTTGTCAGCTCTTCGGGGAAGGGAGGCCTAAACCTGCGAAACTAGCTTGACATTTGCTTGTAACTGGCGCGGGGTATTGTGTTAGGGGGGGATGTCGATAGACTGCAGTCTGACAGTAGAAGCCAGTTCCCGATGATCGGATACAACAGGAAGTGTGCGAGGCCGGGCATCTGACTGTGTGTGTGTGTGTGTGTGTGTGTGTGTGTGTGTGTCTGTGTCTGTGTCTGTGTGTCTGTGTGAGAGAGAGAGAGGGGGGGGGGGGGGGCGTCGACGGGAACGTCCTGTCTTGGTTTCACTGTTGCTGTTTTTCCCTATATATTCATTTTATATATACCTTTTTCCGGTTGCCTTTACAGTGCACACACTAAGCCTAGAAAACGCAACGATAAAACGTGCTGTCACTTGGCTTTGCCCATGTTTACCGAGACAGATGTTGCCCGCAAACTGTGTGCTCTGTTCAGCATATTTTTCCAGCTCGTGGACTTCAAAGGCAGTAAAGAAATGAAGCGAAATTACTCCCCCCCCCCCCCCTGCCCATTCCGCTTCAGTTAGAAATATTAGGGTCAGCGGTTCTCATATAAAGAACTGCAGGTGGTGTGAGAGTCCATTGATCTGTTCCACTGTCGATAATTATTGTGGCTTCCGCAGCGCTTAGCAGTACGGTAATAGTGACGCGCTTAATAAAGCTCGCTGTCATCTGCTGGAAAAAAGACAGTACCATCAGTTATCGCATTACGAACTGTGTGCACTTTCCGACCTTCTGATACAAACAGAGACATCTGACACCGGATTGCATCAGGCAGCTATTGAAACGGCCCAATCTGTTTGCTTTTGTTCGCTGATAAGGTGTAGGTCCGGTATACAACTATTCCCACCTCGTGACACGACACTGGTGTGTGATCATCCATAGGGCAGGTGCTCCGATTAAACGATTGCAGGAAATCATTAGCGCCCGTCTTGATGTTTTTTTTCTTTGCATGGGATTAGTGCTGTAAAACACTGAAATGCTCTTATTGATCGTGTTTTGGTGACATAAAATGGCCGATATTGATGGCTATCATTTTTCTCCAGTGACAGTCGAAAAAAAACGAAAAAAATAAAACAACACCCGATTTACTACAGAAATCTTCCTGGTCGAGTTCATGGCTGAATGCTAACAAAATGGGGCAAATTTTCAGAATGACCCGTCATGTCAGACGGAAAGTTTAGTCGTAGCTGCGTAAGTTTCAGTTTCCAGCTCTGTCTAGTGTATGCAGTCGGGCGGTGAAATCACCCATCCACTCATGACTGGGCTGTTTAGGCTGAAGGATGTTCGATTTCAGACTTCCAGACAAAAAGGATATTAGCTGGGAGACACGCATCTGTGTGTGTGTGTGTGTGTGTGTGTGTGCGCGCGTGTGTGTGAGATTCCTGTTCTCATATATATACATGTAGTATTATCGTTTAAAATGACACATATTTCTTGTATCTGTAACCTTTGTAAGGCGCACATCGGCTACTTTATATCCTGGGGATTTTGCCCTAGAAATTTTATTATTGTTATCAAGACGTAATATCATAAATCCTGTTGGAAAAAAACACATGCCGTGGAAACATTAGAAAGACATATATGGTCACAGACGAATGACCACACAGCCTTACTGACGTCAGATCCACAGCTGTTGTTGCCTTGCAGTATGGATGTTATTGTAAACCTCTGTATTTTCATGGTCATGTTTGTCACCCTTTCCAGCTGCTGCTGTCTTGCCAGGGTCAGCTCGGTGCTACTGACGTATTGTTTAGGCGTCGAAACTTTTCGTCATTCGCACTTTTTTTTTTTTTTTTTTTTTGGAAGTTGCAGTATGGACGGAAATACCTAATAGTGGAGCCAGTTTGTATCAATGACACTGTCGGCTTCACGGGTTCAGTTGTCACAAAATATCGAAGTCCTGTACCCCCTTCCCCCCCCCCCCCCCCCCCCCGGAGAAAGATCCGGCACTGAACAAGCAAACCCGTTCAGTTGTTCATATTCCAAGACTTTAACGGTGATGCAGCAGACGTGTTTAACTGTGCAGTCCACAGTCTTCACCCCCACCCAAAGGTAGTGCTTCTTTTGTCGTTTGGAAGAAAGAAAACCTTTCACATTCGTCACAGTGTAGCCATGGCTTTATATATGAACGGGCGGAAGCCGACGTCTGCGACGCCTTTACAAGCTGTTTCCTGACGAAATGATTGCTATTTCGGGGACATTTGGCAGGTTTTAAAACCGGCGTGACATTTTTCCCACCGTCTCGGACGCCGTAGACAGACGACTGTTTAGAAGGAGACACGCAGGCACTGGGAGGATGTAGTGCCTATATGCGGAGGACGAGGGAATAGAAAAGGAAAAATAAGACTTCCACTTCCACCCTGCGGTGTTTCTTGATGAAACATTTTTCGTACAGGAAGGTCATCAAGATATTTGGAATGTATCAAAGCACGTGGCACACATTACAAATGATTTTCGGGGTAGGGATGTCGGATTGTGATGTACGAGCTCATTAGGCGATGTCGATCGAAGATGATTGTGGAGTCCTGCATGTGGTGCTCTGTCTGTCTGTCTGTCTGTCTCTCTCTCTCTCTCTCTCTCTCTCTCTCTCTCTCTCTCTCTCTCTCACACACACACACACACACACACACACACACAGAGAACTGAAAGGATGATTTAAGTAACTGTTATCCTGAGGATAGCTGATACGTAGGCGTGCATGTCTTGCAACGTGGGTGTGCATGTTAGACAGGTAATACGTGGGAATGCGTGTCTTGAAACATGCATGTCATCTACGATAAACAAAAATTGTATACTAATCAGAAGAACCTGCACCGCACAGAAAAAAGAGTTAAAATTTGGGCAGAAACGAAATGGGGAGGTATGGGGGGCGGGGAGGGGGCGCTAAGTCTACCCACCTTTCCATCCCCCCGTCAGAGATTGGTGTCAGCCCCCAGAGAGAATGACGAAGGGAATGACGGGGACGATTTGTTGTTGATGAAGCTGTGTGGCCGCCACCTTTCAGCTAGGACACGTCCCCTCAGTGGCTTGATTTCATTATTATCTGCCCGTGGCGCGCGCCCGCACATTCGTTGCAGGGGATTGTTTTTAGCGTGTGGGAAATCTTTGGCTACGTTACACAGATGCAAATCTGGAGGAAAACGCTATATATTCCTCTTACACATAACGCTGCAGATGACACCCTAGAAATGCTTTAAAATTCACCAAAAAATTCACAAAAATCAGGCAGCCATAGACTCATGCGTAGAGGAAATTTAAACAAATTCCAATATTCCGTTTTTTGGCAATGTTGGCAGCGACCACATACCCCCTCATTCCACGGTCGTCTGCTGGCTCCAGTGCCAGCCGCGCATGAATACAAATAGTCCACAAGCCAGCCTCATTTTTCCCTAATTTTACTATTACCTGGCATGAAACTTGTTTACAAAGCCAACAAAAAGCACCAGATTGCCATATTTTACTATGCACACAAATTTTTAAAGGGGCAAAGATTTTATACTGTATTTAGCCGACTTGTTACTACATGCCCCGGAAGCTAATACCGTCGCGTAGCCTTTACAGACCAGTTCCGTCAGATATTGGAGCCCTGCTGATTGACACTAGTCTCAAAGACCACTTATCAAACCTCGCTGGCCCATGTTTAGATTTGAAGAGTCACGAGGGTGTGTAGGGTGTGCGGTCATGCGCTAATAACGACAAACTTGCCGCATTTAGATGGACTCCAAGTGGATATGGCAGGTATATACATAGTTTCCTGCTGCGTTCATGCAGGCGTGTTGAGCAACGTGAACGCTGTTATTGTTGCTGTAGGAAATGGGTCAGGACATTACACTGATGGAACGTTTAATGACTTTTGGACTTCGTATGGCCCTTTTGCTCGCGATGCCCACATTAGAAAGGTTTATTAAGAGGCTATGTCCTGTACATAGATTCTCACCCAGGAAACTGGTTTATCACCCAGTGACACGGAAAAAAAGAACTTGTTTACCTCTTTATCCGTTTGCGTATGAATTTGTCTTCAGAAAATAAGGGCGGGTTGTTTGTTACAAAACTAATGAGCAGCATTCGCAAAGTAAAGTGGCGTGTTTAATACTCGCATTATTCATGGTTGGAAGTCTCACCATGCCATAGCCTCATTTACCGTAAATGAGAGTAAATTACGCTTCAGCAACAACGAAACCGTGACGTTACATCGGGACAGTGCATACCGAATTTACGAAGAGCTGAAAATACAGCCGAACAGTAGCTCTGAGCCATCGCGGTTGAGCATGGAGTTGTTCGACGTAATCTATAGTCAGCATTATAAATGTGTTTTCTTGTCATCTGCCCGACATTGGTCCAAGATTTGCGAAATAGCATTTTGTAATTCTATTCCAGTTAAATTCAGTCAGTATCCGTAGAGTAAGGTGCACGAGTGTGAAAGAGGATTGCCCAAGACTGAAGCTGTTTCCGTCCCAGTTGTGCTAGAAATTTCCAAACCAAATTTGCTGCCTGGATAAGCTGGGGGGCGGAAGCCAAGACTGCGCAGTTCGGCGTGCCGTGACATTAACTATGCCGATTTCGCGACGACGACAACAACAACAACGACGACAGCTGAAATAGGTTGGTCCCCGCCCGCGCATTTTGTCTTCTTAGTAACCCTCGGGGGCGTTGCCCGCTTTTTTCAGGATCCTGGCGCAAACTGGCTCACCTCTGTAAACACATTCCCCATGAGAATCCGTAAAGAATGGATCGGCCTTATCTTGACGACAAGACGACAGGCACCAACCCACTTTGAACAGGACTCTGGCGACAGGTATCACGTGCCCCCCACTCGCAGGATCATGACATTGACCTTTCCCGCCCCCAGCAGTCCTTTTTCTACCGCAGGAGTGCTGTTTGCTTGACCTTGGTGCCTCTTCACTCAGATTGCTGTTATAACGTTATTGCTAGACGGTTATTTTCAGTTTTATCTACGGCCATGCTGATGACTTTATCAGCACTGGCGTATTGGGATTGAAATTTGAGAAGTGGTCTCGCCAAATTAGATGTCGGCCAGAAGCTTGGTTACCTACCGTATATCAGTCCTCTCTCTCGTCTCCCCTCTCCCCACCCCCACACCCCCACCCCCTCCTCACGCACACACACACACACACACACACACACACACACACACACACACACACACACACGCACGACCTGGTTCCCCGTGTGCTTCGATTTCTCAATCTCACTTGCTCGTCAACAGCGAGTTGTGAATCTTCCTCGCCTTGTGTCGGATTCCTTTGAATTTCAACGCACAGTGACATTGCCAGTTGTTTTTCTCCCTCCAGTTGCGTGTGTGTGTGTGTGTGTGTGTGTGTGTGTGTGTGTGTGTGTGTGTGTGTGTGTGTGTGTGTGTGTGTGTTTGAGAGGCTGACGGGGCGCTTCCTGATACTGCAGGCAGCAATTAGAGGTTGGCCTGATAGCCCAAGACCTCTAGCCATGTTGCCTTCCTCCCTGATTTCTGCTCCATTTTCTCCCTGTCTCTCCATGTTGCGGTTTTTAGGGAGAAAAGATGCGCAGATGTGCCCAGCAGTTGCCGATAACGTAATGATCGCTGTTTATAGTTCTGGCTTTTTCCGTCCTCTCCGGATGGGGCTGCCCCTCAGCCTGTGTTGTTGTTTCAGGTTTATTTTATTTTTATGCTCGGTTTCGCTCACTCTTTTTTTTTCCCCGTGTTTTGTTTTCTGTTTTTCTCGTGTATCCTGCTGTTGTAAATGATGAATCGTCGTGTCTAATGACTTTTTGAATTGAAAATATGATAGATTTATCAAAATATTGAACCCAGCCCTAGGCCGGTGCTGTGGTTGTAGTGTTTATCTGTTTGGCAAACGGTTACATCGCCAGCATGACCAAATTCAGAAAAGATGTACAGTGGACGCCGGATATAAGCAACTCGGATATAAGAAAACTCGGTTATTGCCAACGAATTTTTTTCCCCCGGCCAAACTCTTCTTTATTATGTATTACAAAAACTCGGATACAAGAAACTCGCTTATAAGAAAACTCGGTTTTAGGAAAGCAAATTTCTTGTCCCGCTTGATACAAAAACTCGGATATAAGAAACCGAAAGTACATTTCCAAGAAAATTTCACTCATTGTAAGAAACCGAAAGTACATTTCCAAGAAAATTTCACTCATTCTAAGAAAACAGGTCAGGTCTGACGTCACTTAGGACAGGCACATGATGGCGCATGATTTTCTTTTCTTGAATTGGTTCTTTACCATTGTGTTCCGTGCAAAATTGAATGTTGGCAAGAAGAAAAAATACGAGATGCATTTTTGTTGTTCTATTGTTATATGTTGTTTTTATTATTATTTTGTTTTTTTGCCTGATTGGGAGCTCAGTCTCTCTCTCTCTCTCTCTGTATGTCTGTCTCTGTCTACAGGGCTCGCGTTAAGGAGAATATAACTATCAGTATTAGACTAACTGTTGATCAATTCCTTTCTTTGACAATATACGTGTTCCATCTTTCCTCCATCCCCCTTCCCCCTCCCAACAGAAAAAAAAGCTAATTTGCAGCTTTTTTCAGCCAAATTAGACACGGAAAGCATCGCATATCATACTCTAATGGGACGAGTGTTTTGTAGATCAAAAGTTGATACATAATGCACTTTTAATATATCCTATAAATACAAGGGAATTCTCTCTCTCTCTCTCTCTCCCCCCTTAGTTTTGTTTGTTTGTTTGTTTGGTTGGTTGGTTGGTTAGTTTGGTTGTTTTGTTTTTTTCTTTTTGTTTTGTTTTTTCTTACCACATGACCGCCAGCGCTACAGTTGGGAAGCAAAAACAGTATTTTCATGTTCAAACGAAAAAATCTGACATTGAAGGACACAAGCGCACTGGTGTATATTAACTCTACACATATATATTCTGTGCAGGTCTTTAAGAGAAACCAGATATTTCTTAATTTAATGCAAAACATACACGAACTGAGAAAAAAGAAATGTTTTAAACCTTTTTTTCACTGAACTCGGTTATAAGAAATATTTTTCAAAATACTTTCTTATATCCGACTTTCAGGTATAAGAAAACTCGGATATAAGAAACCAAAAAAATCACCCCCCTCGAGTTTCTTATAACCGGCGTATACTGTACTTTGGAAAGGAAGTACGCGACATATATCTTCTTTTTCCCTCCATACCTCGGCGCGACTTCGGTCAGGAGCGGCCGGCAAGCAGGGCTCCCTGCGACTCGAAACCCCGATCCTTTTTAACCCATGGACGTGTGTGTGTGTGTGTGTGTGTGTGTGTGTGTGTGTGTGTGTGTGTGTGTGTGTGTGTGTGTGTGTGTGTGTGTAGCCTTTCTACGTTGAATTATCTACGTGTGTTCATGGACATACCACGGTGTTCTATCAATGCACCGTCCAGGTTCTCTACAAAATTTAACGTCCTGCACTGTAGCCACCGCTGCAGCCGCGATACAAGTCTTTGTCAGGCAAACTTTTTTACTCCGTGCTCAGATGTACGGTTATAGCAAAATAAGGGAATGATAGGGAAGGGAACAGGCATTCTGATTTCGTATGTGGAAAGATGCGAGAAATCAGCGAGCAGAGAGCAGAAATTCCAGTACTGTGACGAAGCTGCCGCGAGTCTGCTGCAGCTTGCGGTGCAAGGGAGACAAATCGGTTACCTCGTTCAGCTAGATGATAACGATTGTTTCCCTTTGTGCGTAGCAGTCGGCCCAACCACGAAGCACTTTATCAAGCGGGACATTGAACGAAGCAGACACTTCTGTAAATTACGCCTTTTCTCCAGCGCCGATTTCCCCGATAAGAAACGCTTCAAAAAGAACACCCGTCTTCAGGAAATGCGGATTGGCTGGGTTTTGTGACGTGACAATAAGTCAAGTCTCACTGTGCATCGCAACGAACAGTAACTACGTTAGTGGGTACCTTCAAGGCTATCCCCCTCCCTCCACACACTGACACACACACACACACACACACACACACACACACACACACACACACACACACACACACATTGATTATTCCCTTTAAAAACTTCTTAACAGTTTCTGAGTTGCTGGCTAGATATCAAAGATGGGGGTTTTGCTGGATTAAGACGGTTTGCTTCATAAAGTGTGTGTGTGGGGGGTGGGGGGGTGGGGCTGGACAGTTTTCTTCAGGTAAAAAAAAAATGCTTTGCTTGTGCACTGGCCAGTCCTGCTGTTCAGAAGACTCATGAAACAAGGAACAACCAAATGAGACAAAACAGTCAATCATCTTGATGGGTACCGCGTTGAGGATGTACGCATGATTCATCAGCCACTGATTACCCGAAAACGGTCTTCCTGATTACTTGAGTACCTGAAAGCAGGCTGTTCATGTAGTTAGCAGTCTGTCGCCCACGTCCCCACACTTGTCTGCCCACGTCCCCACATTTGTCTACGCACGTCCCCACACTTGTCTGCCCACGTCCCCACACTTGTCTACGCACGTCCACACACTTGTCTGCCCACGTCCCCACACTTGTCTACGCACGTCCCCACACTTGTCTTCGCACACGTCCCCACACTTGTCTGCCCACGTCCCCACACTTGTCTGCCCACGTCCCCACATTTGTCTACGCACGTCCCCACACTTGTCTGCCCACGTCCCCACATTTGTCTACGCACGTCCCCACACTTGTCTGCCCACGTCCCCACACTTGTCTACGCACGTCCCCACATTTGTCTTCGCACACGTCCCCACACTTGTCTGCCCACGTCCCCACACTTGTCTGCCCACGTCCCCACACTTGTCTGCCCACGTCCCTACATTTGTCTACGCACGTCCCCACACTTGTCTGCCCACGTCCCCACATTTGTCTACGCACGTCCCCACACTTGTCTGCCCACGTCCCCACACTTGTCTACGCACGTCCCCACACTTGTCTTCGCACACGTCCCCACACTTGTCTGCCCACGTCCCCACATTTGTCTACGCACGTCCCCACACTTGTCTGCCCACGTCCCCACACTTGTCTACGCACGTCCACACACTTGTCTGCCCACGTCCCCACACTTGTCTACGCACGTCCCCACACTTGTCTTCGCACACGTCCCCACACTTGTCTGCCCACGTCCCCACACTTGTCTGCCCACGTCCCCACATTTGTCTACGCACGTCCCCACACTTGTCTGCCCACGTCCCCACATTTGTCTACGCACGTCCCCACACTTGTCTGCCCACGTCCCCACACTTGTCTACGCACGTCCCCACATTTGTCTTCGCACACGTCCCCACACTTGTCTGCCCACGTCCCCACACTTGTCTGCCCACGTCCCCACACTTGTCTGCCCACGTCCCCACACTTGTCTGCCCACGTCCCTACATTTGTCTACGCACGTCCCCACACTTGTCTGCCCACGTCCCCACATTTGTCTACGCACGTCCCCACACTTGTCTGCCCACGTCCCCACACTTGTCTACGCACGTCCCCACACTTGTCTTCGCACACGTCCCCACACTTGTCTACGCACGTCCCCACATTTGTCTACGCACGTCCCCACACTTGTCTGCCCACGTCCCCACACTTGTCTGCCCACGTCCCCACACTTGTCTACGCACACGTCCCCACACTTGTCTGCCCACGTCCCCACACTTGTCTACGCACACGTCCCCACACTTGTCTGCCGGTTGTTCACTTTTCGCATTTTCTTCTTTTTGCTGACATGGCTGTTGAATATATCCTTGAATAATTTGTACATGCATCATCGTTTTAGCGAGATTTTGGATGAGATGGAAAAAAAAAGTGTGGTTGAAACCAGACCTGTGCGAGGTACGGTATTTCAGACAAATACGTGACTGCGTCCGCCACTCAGTACAGGAAACTAAATGGTTCAAAGGCGCATGAAGAGTGCATTTTGCGGGCGGCCACTTCAAATGCGTGGGTCGGCAGGCCAGTTGTTTCTCAGAATGGAGAACTTGATACACGTTCTGAGGAAATTCTGAAGGGATTAGCATGTCATTGCGCTCATCCTTTTATCTCCGGACACTCGTTCCACAGATACCGTTTCCGGCCATACTAACCAGAGCGGCACTGAAGGCGCAAGTCTGATTTGGGGAGGCTGGGAACCCAGATTTGAGTTTGAAATGAGAGAATGTTGGTAGTAGTGGGGGAAATGAGAGAAGGCTGCTAGTGGACCCTGCAGCTGTTAGTGGGATTGTAGCGGTTGCGAGTAATTGCCACGTGTAATTGTTCCGAAGTGTCAGCTAATGAGCGAGCTAGCCACGCGCCGCGCCGCCTGGGCGAGAGTCTTCTCGCGACCTTGGCATTCATTGTTGAAAGGTCCTGTCGGTGCTGATTACCATCAGTAGTTCCTTTCTTTGCCCACCCGGCTGTACGGAAGTATTTGACGTTATCTATACGCGCTGAGGACGAAGGGGTAGAGATCTGTTACTTGAAAAAGTGTTTACCTGATGCGTTTGATGCCGATTTCCACTCCTGGTTTAGCTCGGCCACTGTTAGTAATTACTGCGCGCAACTAGGTCGATCCACAAATGTCCGTGCGGTGCGTGTTTGACCCGTCAGTATGCAAAATATCTCCGCCGCACGTGATTGACACACGAGGCAACAAAGTGCTTTCACGGGTGTCGCCGAAGCACTATGTCCACAACTGACCACTTTGAAACTGGAAACGTGCGCCTAGTTTGATTATTGTCGGTTTAGTTGTACATCTTTAGCGTGTTGTTAACACATTTTATAGCAGCTTAGCCTTATCCATGTAATAGGACACCAGGAGAAAAATTACGCTTTTTCGTCAGTTTTCTCAACTATGGCTGACACTAGATGATGGTGACGCCACAGTGGAAGCTAGCTGTATGTCCACACCGAGAGGCCAAAACCATGAAACAGCTCGGACACACGTGTATATTTTGGGTCAATGTGCAAACGCGGAGACGTGACGTTGAGTGGATCTGCCCAGCAACAGTTGACAGTGACGTAATGCTGATGAAAAGTAAAGGGGTGGCGACTGAAGTAGCTTTCACTTTTGACTTCATCATGTGCTTGCCGCTGATTGTAGTGTTCGTGCCCGTAGAGCCTACTCAAGACCAGAAAGCTGGACCATTTCCTGTATGGACATCGAATTGCCAAGAACTGGAAGAGACGTTGGCGGCCCCCCAGTATGTGGGGGAGGTATGAGAAAGCTTGGTTCCCCCGTAGCCCGTACAGTCACGAGCCTGTCTGCTGCGGAAACACGTCGGGCTGCACGAACCTAGAACCTAGAGAAGGAAACAGTTCCACTTGAACATAATTATCACGTGCAGGAAATTTCAGAGCCACGGTCTGGGATACGGCGTCAGAACTCGTTAGTGGCGCGGATTCAGTTTCTCGGATTTTGCCATAGCGTTAGGTCATGTCAGTGTAATCAAAGACCGTAGATAATCTACGGTCTTTGGTGTAATGATCATACAACACTGACAGTTGATTTAAATCATTTTTATTCTGGGTGATATAAAGTTAACCAATCGCCATCACATTGAAATTTCACAAAATCTTAGAGGTCTGGTTAAACCTATGGGGTTAGGCGTAGGAACAAAATCATCATGGGCAGCGGCTTTGTCGTTTGAACTAGGCAGCACGTATGTATGTGCCAGTTCATTGCCCTTAAGTCGGTAAACATAGAAGAAACGTATTACTCTAGTCTACAACACTGACCAGTTCAGCGTCCACACAGTCCGACATTTAACACGGCTGACTGAACGGCAACATTTCGAGCATCCACCCAGGGAATTTCGCCGGACAGCGACTATTGGAGAATTCACACAGGGAATTTACGTCAGCGACCATTTGAATATTCACACAGGGAATTAACATTAGCGACCATTTGAACAATCACGCAGGGGACTTACGTTAGCGACCATTTGAACATTCACGCAGGGAATTTACGTCAGTTAGCGAGCATTTAAACATTTGCAGATGGAATTTACGTTTGCGACTATTTGAACATCCACATGAGTAGTTCACGGTTACGACCATTTGAACAGTCACACAGGGAATTAAGTTAGCGACTGTTTGAGCGTTCACTTTTCAGACTGGGACCTTAGGATAGTGATAATAATAATAATAATAATGAGTATTTCAACATTTACGCAAGGGACAGCCAGGGACCTTCCAACAGCGGCTATTTTAGCGTGCAGACAGACAGGTCACCTTTGTGAACTTCATTTAGACGGCACAGCGCATTGCCATTTGTTCCGTGTCTGTGCTGAATTCTTAGTCTGACCTCTTGTCAACCTGGGCCGTCTTTTGAAGTACTCGGACGGATATACGACTAGCATAGACATAGCATAGACATAATTGTCATTTACTCATCCAGTAACCGCACCACTGACGGCCCCACAAGGGACTTGCTTAGCTTCATATCCGGGCTTCATCGTGCTGACGATTGTCCCAGGTTTGCCTTCATTTCGATGTCTAATTAAAACGGAAAGAGCTGGGTAAGCGCCCCGCGATCCCACGACTCATAACACGGGACAGAGCGGACTTCGTCGGTGCTTTGAAGTGAAAGCGGGCGAGAGTCGCGGACAAGGCATCCAGGAGAGCAGGCTAATGTTTTCTGAGGTCCAGGTCCCCGGCTCTTTGTACGGCCGCTGATAAATTCTGTCTTTGCAGGCGAGTGTCCCGCGGGCCAACGATAAAACTGCACGTGCGATGACGTGTGTGGGTGTGGAATGACGTCTGTACGCGTGCTGCATCCCCGTTATTCTGTGTAGGGTGCTTCGCTTTGTCGTGTTTCAGCATGCAGACTCGAATTTCTCCTGACAGTGTTGGCTTTCTGGCGACATTTGAACAAATGGGTTTGGAAATGCTGCGCGGAGATCTCTCAAGTTCGACTGAAGACGCACACAAGCACACACACACACACACACACACACACACACACACACACACACACACACACACACACACACACACACACACGACTGACACGCGAGGAGCATGCGTGCACACACCACTACTAGTACCACCATCACAGCAGATGAAGGAAAAACTTTCTGTAAGATGCAATGATGTGTGTGGGTGTGAAATGACGTCTGCAAGCGTGCCGCGCCCCCGTTATTCCGGCTGCTGTGCACTTTGTCGTGTTTCATTATGTAGACTTGAATTTCTCCTGACAGTGTTGGGTTACTGGAGTCGTTTGAACAACTCTGCTTGGAAATGCTGCGCGGAGATATTTCAAGTTTGAAAACACACACACACACACACACACACACACACACACACACACACACACACACACACACACACACACACACACACCAGCACCGCCACCACCACCTACACCACTACCGATGAAGGAAATACTATTTCTGTAAGATGCGTATGACGTTTATTGCAACGAACAACGAGCACAGGTACTGCTACAATGAAAAACAAGTACCAAATGTATCACACACACACTTCACGATATGTGTTTGGGTGCCAAATGGCAATACAATATCTTACTTCAGCCCTCAGCAAACAGTTTCATCAACAGCCAGCACAAAGGAAAACTAATCTTCGGTGAAACAATGCTTCGATTTGATGAGATGCACGTCACCAAAGACTAGATCAGTCAGCAGGAATATAGAATTCACTACCATTTGCACATGTCACTCGCGGCCTTGTGTTTGAACATCCGTACAACAACATTCAGGTCAGTCAGAAGTGTCCGTGTCTGCCAGAGTCAGCATGGACCTTCAGTGAGGGAGACGTCTTAAGGCCGTTCTTAACCGGGCGAACCACCAGTCTGGCGAACTTGTTCGGCGAACTGTGTATTGTATACGAACAGGGCAAGCGCACATACGTACATAGTTCCAGAGGTTCGGCCGGACTAGTTCTCTTTCTTAACCGACCGTTAATGATATGCATACGTCATCGCCCGAACAAGGCGGACTCGGAAGTTGAGACAATCGTAAACAACCAAAATGGGCGCCTTCGTAGATCGAGACGACCAGGCATTTGCGGTAGTTATCGTTTTGAGTGAACTCTTGGAAGCCGAGGAAGAGGAGATAAGAGGAAAAGAGCGCAAGAGAGGGAAATGTGAAGTGAGTCGATAGCCGCGATGCCGTCCGCCATTTTCCTCAAGTTTGTACATGCGCACAACAGCTCTCCCCGAGCAACCAATCAGAGCGCAGGATCGGCAAAAGGATCGCGAGGGTTCCCACGACACGCTATGCAGTCCTCGAACCTAGTTCGCCGAACCTTTCGAACCAGGGTTTCCGCACAAGTATTTGGTCGGTTAAGAAACAACGTGCGCGAACCTAGTTCGCCGTACTCTCCGAACCTAGTTCGCGAACCAAAAGTCTGCCCGGTTAAGAACGGCCTTTACCGTTAGCAATACTATCTGTGTCTGGAGCAGAATCATGGTCAATGAAACATGTAACATACATCACGATGAAGGGACTCGTTGGTAGGACTATTCATGTATTGTCTGATAGCAGTCTACGGTGAACGCTCGCTTAGTGTGTAGCCTGTCAGATCTGAGACTGCACCGGTTGTCATGTCAAACACGAAATAAATTGATACAAAAGACGTCAAGCATATAAATATCATGTCAGTATGCCACGCACATCCCAGACAGATCTCTCTCTCTCTCTCACACACACACACACACACACACACACACACACACACACACACACACACACACACACACAGAGCTAGGATAATGCAAGAGTGAACAAGAAAGACGAACGATTTGCATACACAGATTGACACATATCCACATTCTGCTTCTTGAGGGCACAGGACCAGCTTGTGGATCCTTTGTTCATGCGCGACTCCTTGAAGGAGATCATGTATAAGTACAGAGCCCAGCGCCGGCAGACTGACGTCAGCAGTCGGTATGAGGTATGAGGTAGCCTTCTCGCCGTCCACAGTGCTCAGCAACAGCTGTATTACAAAATAAATACATGAACCGCTACTGACGTGTTTTGTCCACCTTGCATGGATAAGCAGCGCTGTCAGATTGCACTAAGTCCATAACGCCAAGACAATAAACAAGAAAACGACCTTTTGTGTTTGTAGCGCAAAAACTGAATGTGTCAGCGTTTTCCTAGAAACTGTAATATCGATCTCCTGAAGTTCGCCCTGCCCACCATACGTGAATGATGAGGCGAGAAACTGTTGTTATAACATTCTCTTTTGTATGGCAGGTCAGAAAACAGCAAAACCAATAGTCATAACATAATCATAAGTTATATTTCCCGGAACATATTAGGGGGATATATCGGCCATTCTTCTCACTAACTTGTCCATCTTCCATCCTGATTGACACTTCCTGTCATTTTTTTAGTCTGAATATCGTAGGTCCAGTCAATACTGTCTCCCTCCGTTGAGCCCCGGATCCATTCGGCGACACACCTGTTGCACAGTTGTACATCCGAAATGCCGTAGCGAATGTAGCCGCTCCACATCCCTTCCCACACTCAACAACAACATATTGTGAAGCAGTCAGTTTTGGATGGAGTTGTCAGCGTCACCTACGAAACGCTTGCAGAGTGAAAACGCTGTGCACGCCCATCAAACTCAACCCGTAATGCGGTGGTCAGTGATTCACCACTTTTGTTTTCGTTTCTGTTTAAATACAGTTCATCTTTTAAACATAGTCTAAAGGATCATTGATCTTGTATCTTGTAAACAACACACGCGGTATGATCCACACGATAGTAATACACGCTCCGAGACTCAGCACATAGATTCCTCCATGTCGTTACTAGCACCGTGCCCACAAAACGAGTTACACGTGATGAGTCCAGAGTGGGAGTTGCTACCTCCGCTCCCACCCCTCCCCGTCAGTGCGAACCCCGCCCCATTGCTCCTCCGCCGGCCACGGTGAAGCAATCCATAGCGACAACACAGAAGCTTGAGGAAGGTGAGTTTGAAGATCTTGTTGAAGACGGTGTAGATGATGGGGTTGAGGGTGCTGGACACGTAGCCCAGCCACACAAACACCGTGAACAGTGTAGGGGGGAAGTAGCACTCTACACAGAGCACCGTCAGAATGTTGACCAGAAAGAAGGGCGCCCAGCAGACGACGAAGATCATGAACACCACTCCCAGAACCTTGGACGCCTTCTGCTCCGTCTGCACGGAGCTGTTCTCCTTGCGGACAAAGTCTCTGCGCATGAGCAGTATGTTGGCGGCTTTGACGGCCACGTGATGTTTACGCACCAGTTCTTTCAGGCGTTTGGGTTCGCCGTCACAACTGTCAGCTTGCTGTAAGCTTTTCCTGGCCGCCGTCCGCCAACATGTGCCACGTCTAGGGCTGCCTTCTAAGTTCTCCTCATTCCCGTTACAGTGCTCGAACTCCGTGATGTCCCGTGACGCTGAGCTAGTTTGGTCCCGCTCTTTGCGCATTTTGTACAGTGGAATAGTATTCCGCTTGCCTAGCGGCTGATAGCGCTGGGTGTAGCGATTCCCAGCTGACGGTCCCAAGGGTAGGAGGTGGTGGCCGCCAGAGGCTCCCGATGGTAAGAGTTCCGTGTGGAAGCGGACGAGGACGCACTGAGGTCGCTGTGTCTGTTCTGACGCTGCCAGTGGCGCCGACTGGTGGATCTCCTGATCATGGGCTCACCTTCACGCTCCTTGTCGCCCCCGCACAGTTGGGCCTGGCGGTTGAGCATGCGCACTGTGAGGGCGTACATGACCACCATGATGAGCAGCGGGATGAAGAAGGCGAAGATGGAGCCGTAGATGATGAAGTGCTGGTTGTTGAGCGAGCACTGACCGTCCTGATAGATGTTGTCCGCACTCACTATCCCCAGCACGGTGATCGGGGAGGTGATAGCGATGGCTATAGTCCACACCAGCACGATCTTGAGGAACACCGTGCGTTTGGACTTGTTCTTGGTCCACAGTGGGTAGCGGATGCCGATGTAGCGCTCCAGAGAAATGGTGCACAGGTGCAGGATGGAGGAGGTGCACATGAACACGTCGGCCGTCACGAAGAGGTTACACAGGATCAGTCCGAACATCCACTGACCTGCACGACACACAGACATGCACAGTAATTAGTAACTGTACGCTACAGCCTTCTCTAGTCCTACCTCTTCTTACGAGCAGTGTGCGTTGACGTTTGTTTTTCACACAGATACTTTGACTCGGTATTTTCGGGTTCGAATTTGCGGTCAGGATTTACTCAATCGACACTACAAATCCGCCTTTGCTACTTTTAAGTGCAAGTTTGAAAATATTTGCCAGTGTTTCAGGCGCAGATGGGTTTATTCCCGTGCACTTTCTTCGTGCGACCGTACGACGTTGACGTGCATGTAAACCTGTTGCCAAGAATATTAACTGTCCTGCGATAAGAGGGTGCATGCAACATATTTATTCATTTATGCCCGCAATATGCCACTGTCGCTGACTTACGAATGACTAGGCCAAAGGAATCAACTGTATCCATGATAAAGGGGGAGTCTGGCAGTTTAGTGCCCCCCCCCCCCCCCCCCCCCCCCCCCCCCCCGGCTGCGGAAGCCGGTGATACGGTCAAGGCCGAGCTGTGGACACGATAGAGGGAGAGTGTTCGCGTGCTATGGAGGACAGTGTCAGGGAGGCGATAGAGTAGTCTGGGGAATCGTCAGCACTTGTGAAACTGTTCAGGAGAAGGAGACGGGCAGCACTGACCCAGGCGGTAATCTGTCACCGCAGTATCTCTGACTGATTCATGACTCGGGGGAAGCGGTTTGTGTTTGTGAACTATCGCACGCTGCAGGAGCTGAAACTGCAGGGAACTTACGATGAACCCGATCCTGGGCAGACCTCCGATGGCGTAACCGCTGCCAGCAATACAACATATCTCACCTTCTGTATCTATATAGCTGGGTCGGGTTCCCCCACCCCACCCCATCCTCCGGGGAAGATCTAGCAACCCACTAACCGATTCGTGCATTCCGTATTCACGTTTTGTTCTATATTTTGTTGTTGTTGTTGTTTTGGTTTTGTTGTTGTTATTGTTGGGTTTTTAGCCATTTATGTAAAAACGTGTATTTTTCTTTGGGGGGCGGGAGCGGTGAGCGCACATAACCCCTGCTCTCTCTCTCTCTCTCTCTCCCCCCCCCCCTCCAATACTATGCTAAGTGGTGGATTATGAAAGTACAGTACTCCTCGCTTAAGGTGACCCCCCACGGGACCAAAAATTTTTTTGATCTTATCCGAGGGGCACGCTAAACAGTCCTCTGATAAGATCAACTACCAGTAAAAAAAACTTGATCTTATCCGAGGAGCTCAATATTTGGCGATTATGTCATTTTTTCACATTTTAGACCGAAAGACTTTCCGCCAAAATATGTAATTCAACACACACACACACACACACACACACACACACACACACACACACACACACACACACACACGAAAGCACAAACGAACGCAAATGCATATACCCCCCCACCCCCCCTGTGGATCGCCCCTGTTGAGGGATGGTTGCACTGATGTTTCGTGAACAGCAAAAGTACTTCAACTTGCCTTCCGACTAGGCCTAGAAATTAACCAGGTCTCTCGCTCTCCCCCCCTCCCCTTTCATCGTTGCCCCGTCTTTGATATCACCCTATGTGGTGGAAAAGGACGTTAAACCCCCAAACACCCACCCACCCACCCCCCCCCTCCCTCCCTCCCTCTCTCTAACAACATAAGTATAACCACCACCACCATCATATCGCCACATTGCTCCCGGCATTCCAGCTCTTATCTTTCACAAAGATTGTACCAATTTCTAGATCTAAAAGGACCCTGAACGAAATAAGAAATCTTTTGTAAGTATACTCATCTGCGGTAAACTATCTTTATCGTCAGTTCATCAAAAACAAGCCCCCCCCCCCCCCCCCTTCAGTTTCCATTTTTTTTTATTCTTTGGGTATCATCTCGTGGAATAAAAATGAAATAAAAATTCGTCTGTTTCGTCTTCGCCTCGCAGTGCAAATCCGGGTGTTGTTTCCAAGGGAAGCCACTCTCATCACATGGATTTCATCTTAAGCGGTAGTCTTCTCCATTTGGGAACCAAAACGGGGGTGACGTAATCCGAGGTTTTCCCTTATCCGAGGTGACGCTAAGCGAGGAATTCTAAATGGTACAAAGAAGGCTTTTGGCCAGGACCAACAACCTGATTGATCTTATCAGAGGTGTGACCTTAAACGGTAGTGACGTTAAGCGAGGAGTACTGTATTCGGGGTTACGGCTCAACTCATTACCGCTGCTTCCGTCTGTGCCCTAGACGTTGTACGGCACGTGAAGCACGTCTATGCACACAAACTGTTCTTGTTGATTATTTCAACCTGAAGTGCGTCTTTCAAGACGGTTACGCCGAACTCTACGGTAGATCTCAGAGAAGATTCCTAGAGGCAGGCACTATGATGCCCGCTTAGCTGTCACCTTCAAACGTCTGCTGTAAGCCAGTGAGTGAGGTTTTGTGCTTCTGTGTGCACTATCGAACATCGGAAAGGAAGAAGAGAGTGGTATCAAGGGTCGATGACTGACTGTTGACTTTTTGTCAGACTTGCGCTTCTTGAGTCACGTGCAGGGTAGATTTGGCCTTTGATTGTGCTGCTTGACCTCGGTTATCATTTCCACACGCGCCTTGTGCTCAAAGTTGACTTGTCAGTTGCGCGTGTGTGTCCCCCCCCCCCCCCCCCCCGGACAGCCCTGCCATGTGTAGGTTTTGGGCAGTCTCAGTATTTAGGAATAAGAAATGGGGAAACGTCCCCAAACGTACCCCAACATACGATAATTACATCAGCAAAAAACCAATATAAACACAATAGAACTTTATATCTACGTACGGCCACAGTACCCGGTAATCCGCAGTATTTGATGCGTTTTGCTGTGGCCACTTGTTGAATTTGGCCAGCTTGATACATATAATAGAGAAATGTCTGCTCCATTTGTTTTCTCCTCGTGTGAAGGTTTTTGTAAGAACCACCCCCTCACCCTCGCCGTCGAAGTTTTGTGTTCAGTGTCAATGTAAAACAAACAAACAAACAAACAACAACAACAAACAAAAAACAACCAAAACAAAAAAAAACAAAACAAAAAAACACCACAAACAACAACCAGAACATCACAAAGACAAGTCAGTGCTGAGCACGGGGTGTGTGTGGAAATGGTAAACGAGGTCAAACTACACAACCAAAGAACACACCTACCCTGCTCGTGACTTCAGAAGCGCCAGTCTGACGAGAAGTCAAGAGTCAGTAGGTATTCACAATGTTCACTGACGCGGATTTTTTTTTTTTTTTAAAGGTCGATACGAGCAGCTATTTTTGCCAATCGTCATGGGCTGATTTCCGTTTTGGGAAATGCCATTACTGTGGACTTCCTTGTCGACCATGTGCTAAATCCTTAAGTGTGTGTGTGTGTGTGTGTGTGTGTGTGTGTGTGTGTGTGTGTTTTACAAGACGGTAATCTTGTTTCATTGGTCCTGATTAGGCCAGATGCCCCCACAGTGTTGATTTAAGTGTTTGACAACGTGAATTAACCCTCCGCCATGTTGGTGCATTCCAACGGTTCACATTATAATACCGCTCGACAAGCTCTGTACAGGGACCATGGCACGCAAAATATAGATTGAAGACAATTCTGGTTTACAGTGAAACAAATTGAGTTATATCGCATGAGTCACATCACGTGTGTGTGTGTCTGTGTGTGTGTGTCTGTGAGTGTGTATGTGCGCGCGCGCGCGTGTGTGGCTGTGTGTGTGTGTGTGCGCGCGTGCGCGTGTGTGACGGTGTGTGTGTGTGTGTGTGTGTGTGTGTGTGTGTGTGTGTGTGTGTGTGTGTGTGTGTGTGTGTGTGAGAGAGAGAGAGAGAGATAGGTTTGATTTTTTTTAAATTAAGAAATCTGTTTTTGAATAGATCACAGCAACTTTCGGTGTTAGGTAGGGAATTGTTGAACGGGCCAGTCCGGACGTAACCGGGCGCAACATGAGCAAGAAAAGTGCCATTGGTGGGAACGGAAGGAAGAGAAGAAAGTAAACGTTCTGTCCCTGAATCGGTTTACCATTAACCTTGTGAAGTAATGTAAATCTGCTACAGTCTCAGGCATGCCACCTGTGGCAGATAAAAGCCTAGCCGTTAACAACACTGACAGCACCAAAATCTACCTTGTATACTCTATGTAGCGGTGAAGTTCGTGCGCTTCTTCTGGTCCCGGTACCTTGAGGCCACGAACTGAACGAAAGCCGCAACTTACAACTCCTTCCTGTGTCTGTTGTCAGCCACTGCCAGACTACAGACTTCCGGGCTATCTTTGTGGGGATGTTGAAGTTTTTGTTTGTTTGTGTGTTTATTGGGAAAGAGACTGAGGAAGTGTGCATTTCATTGCAGGACAGCTACGTTGGCGTCTGAAGTCGGTGTCATTCCGTACACACACTTTTGATAGTATAGACCTACAAACGTTTGTCATTTCCTATTCGCTTCTCGAGATCATCTTGAGAAAACTGTTCTTTCGCCCACGCATTGTCTTTTTTCGCGCATTTTTACTTACAGACTTTCGCAAATGTTTAGACTTTACTTTTAACCTTACGTGAAACTCAGATGTAATTCCTTCACCTCTCGAATTTTTGCGTTTTGCGTGTCAGCGTTGGTTCATCTAACGCCTGTGTTGCTTTTCTCTCCACGACGAAACGTTCGTTTTGAAGGAGTGCACAGAGTGTGTAAATCATCACCTGCGCTGTACCGGGACAAATGTTTCCGTACCTGTACTGGATTTTGTTTCTCCACATGGGATACAAGGCAAGCAAAGGGACCGCTTGTACTGGCAGCTGACCAGGCAGCTTTTTAGAAGGCTGGAGGTGTGTTTTGCCTTGTCTTTGTCTGTCATTGGGTGCTGTTATAGGAAGTGGAGTCGGTAGTTTGTGCTCGGGGTAAAAACGACTTGTATTAACTGGGAATGTCTACTAGCCTGGAGTGCTTTTTCGCTGAATAAGAGCAGATTCATTACAAATATTCTCCGGGGAGTAAAAAACAAAAACAAAAAACGTGTGTTTTACGGAGAGCTAAGTATGCAATTGAGAAAATAAAAGTGTATTCAAGGCTTCACAATATTTGGATTTTGTTTGAAAAGGGCCGAGTGAAATTTTCGTAGTTGGGATGCTTACAGGGACAGTAGCATTACAACCTGAATTTAACTGAAGGTTCGGGTAAACGGATTGTAAACGGAAAGATAAATAAACTAGTGCGTTCACTTTTGGAATCTTTCCCGTAAGGAATCGTGACGTATCAAACCGTACACCTTCCCTTCTTCCTGACCTCTTTTACTCTTCCATCACCCTGTTGTTATTGTTAGTCAAGCCTGAACCTACTGCAGTTTACTTAGCTTGAGGGCTGAGCTTACGAGATGAGACGGCAGAACGTGAGAGTAAGACGAGAGTTTCGGTCCTTATCTAATTGCTAGCAACTTCCCACACCTGCCCCTCACGCCCCCCCCCCCCCCTCCATTATTCCATTCCATGTGAGGAGTAACTGCCGTTTGTGAAACGCAGCCCGTCTTGTCTGTAGTCCGTAGTCTATACGGTAGTGTCCGTGCCGAGAGTTCCAGTCTTTGTACGATAATAGAATCTGTGTTGGTCAACTACGTGCAATTTGCCAGGAGACTAAGGCGTGAGACCGGGCCAGAGGGATGGCGATGCTGATGGTGATTACATGTAACCGGGTCCTCACTGGAGAGAACAGACTGGCCGTGCGCCACCGATGCCTGTAAGGTCCAGGAGCGAAATAACCCCCGGGAAGGAAGGAAACAGGCTGAGCAGAAAGCCAATCAGCCCGCTGTATACTTTGTAACTGAACTGTCCGTACTGTGTATGCCTTCTACTTACAGCAACTTGGGAAAAGCGGCGCACCCTGATCGTGTAATTGACCCAATATTTATTATTCTTTTTTCCCCTTTATTATCCCTTTTATTATTCTGCTAGAACATAGACAAATCGAACGTTGTGTTGGTCTTATCTAGATGGAGCGTATCTGTCAATAACCTGCATTTACAGATTCCGAACAGTAATTTGCAGATGAAACACAGAACGTTTGTAGATAAAGAATAGATTCGTTCTTACATATTAACGAAGACAGAACAGAGCAAGCATGGGAAGAGGGCCGTGTGTTCAAAAGAAAAGGTTAATTTTTATAAGCCAGCCAAGGAGAAATGAGCGTGATACACTACCTGTGAACTCGTTGATGATGCTGAGCGGCATAACGATGAGGGAGACGAGGAGGTCGGTGACGGCGAGCGAGAGCAGGAAGTAGTTGGTGACGTTCTGCAGGCGTCGCTCTAGCGAGATGGCCAGGATGACCAACGTGTTGCCCGCGATACCAAACACCACTAGCGGTGCCAGCAGCAGAATGCCCCAGCTGAAGGTATCTGCATCCCCACCTAGCGACGTGTTGTACATGGTGCCGTTATCCCAGTCCCAGTCGTCCAGGGTGCCGGCACTGCCCATCTCACGCTGGTAATAGTCCAAGGATTTGGAGCTCAGCTGAACCAGGTCGTTGCCGTGCGTGTTGAGGTCCACGTTGTCTGTTGGGGAAATGGCCTCAGACAAGACATAGACAGCGCTGCCACTCTCCACACCAGCGTTGTGGATTTTACCTCTTCCCAGCCCGACCCCCGGGCCAAAACTCCCCGGTACTGTGGAGGCGTGAGTGGGAGCACGGCCCGAGGAGTCGGTGGGTAGAATGTAGACGGGAAGAGAGTGAGTGTGACTGGAGTGGTTCCGTTCCATGGTCCTAGTAACTGGGTCGGGCGTTTAAAGGAACTTCACCGACTGGCGCATGTGCCGGTTAGCAGTGGAAGTCTGTCGCGCCCTCGCCGTGTGGCTGAATGAATTGGTCTTACAGCAGCCACTGATTCCACGATCGGTTTGTATCTGCAGCATTCTGAGGGAAAACAAAATCCGTTAACTTTTATACGCGACGACAGGATGTGCCTAGTAGGTGGGTGGAACAAAGCACAACAGGAAGCAAGCCGTTCGTTACTAAGAGACGGTTTCTGTCTGCAGAACCATTTCTTTCCGCTCCTAGAATCTCACGTGGAGCCTTTAATGACGACACCATCAGACATCCACAATGTCGGGGCGTCGTGTGTCGCGTTCACAGTAGAATATAATCACCACCCTGCTGTACTCGCCATGACTGTAGAAATGAGAGGTTGAGCAGCAGATGATTCGAATTGTAGGATTCTATTATTCATAAGTCCCTTTTTTGTTTGTTTGTGTAGACAAGACGTGTACCTAGTTCTGACCTCACGAACAACACGAGCAGCATGTTAAATAAAATGCACTCCAGCATGTTGTGGCAATCGGACTTCCGTTGCCTCTTACCGTGCCCCCCCGTCATTCAGCATCCTGTTGTCAATATAATTCCCAAATCGTCAGACAAAATGAACGGGAGGTTCTCGCCCACGGTACACTATTTCCTGTTCGAGGCGGGGACCCTGTGAAGGTGGAGAGGGCCTTGTAGGGGGTCTGTTGTCGTATCTGCGGGATCACCCGATGTTATCGGCACGTAACTGAATCAACGTACGATCCGAGCGTTGACCCTCTCGCATAACATCTTCCTCTTCACAACGCACGACTGTAGTTCACGGAAATATAAACACAGCTCCACATATTTCCAGTTCGGCATTCAAATAACCTGTACAGAACTACTTCAGCTTCTTTTTTTGTCGTGGAATCACGTCTGCGCCACATGCAGAAATTTTAATAACCTGCGCGAGAAGAAAGAGAAGAAAGGCCCAGAGCCTGTTTCTGACATGACGGAGCTGATTCCACTGAATTGCCTGCCGTCACGCCCCCTTAGTGGAATGGCTTCCTGTTTTCTTGGGCAATAGATCGCTGCCCGCCGGCGTATTTTTTTCCTGTAGTCTTTTACACTGATCCTCCTGTTGGGTCCAGAACACGCGAAGCACACACACACACACACACAATCACACACACTCACACACGAGACTCGCGCAAGGTGCGTGAAGACGTGAGATAGCGGTTGATAGTGACAGTACATCCCCGGCTATATCCACTCGTGCCCGATCTCTTCGCCGTCTGGTGGAGCCACCAGTATTCCTTCAGCGTGGACACTTTCAGGGTCATCCCATCATCCGCGCTATCTCGTTCAGGCCTTTAGGGCCGCTATACCTCTCCATTGCGATCGTTGGCTGAGATTGGCAAATTCTGTTTTCACGTCGGCCAGATAGCTCATCGTATCGGACAAGACGTCCCGGCATCGGACCCAGAAACATGTTCTCACAGGGTAGGCGATATGGCCGACTTCCAGTAGTTGTCTCCCTTGTCCGTAGTTAACTCCTTTTGATTGATTCACAGCTCTTGATGGTACAGGCGTGAGGCACCCTGAAAAGAGAAGGGACACGTTGTAATGAAACGTTTAAATGTTTACGTAGGTTGAGGGGGGTGGGGCGGGCTGCATTTATACTTAATTAGGTTAGAGAGGACGCGCCGAATGCTAGTTACAATGTTAGCAAACCGTCAGATCCTGTTGTTCTTGATAGCTGGTGTATTTACGACGGCCTGCTTTCAATCTAGTATGACTTGCGTACACGCAACTGTTGTCCACTGTAGAAGCCGGGAAACACCGAGAGCCATCTGGCGCTAGACACCGTACCCGGTGAAAAAAATCACCTACACGCAAACGCATGCATCATGGGTGCTTGCATGCGCACACACGGATCTGCGCGTGCATTTTCCCGCGCGCTCCATAAGGTCGGAAGGTTCCTTAGCATTAGCGCTGATCGGAAACGGAGAGGAAAGCGTAATTTTCGGGACATGACGTGGACAAAGTGGGCTCGAGATATTTCAGGTCTGTTTGGATTTGACGTTGACGTCAGCGGGCGGACGACTGGCTGAGGGTTTTGCTGTATGGGCCCGGCACGATCTGGTGAGGACTGGAGTAGGGAGTTGTAATGTTTTAAGCTCGTGAAAGTGGTAGAGGGTTGCCATGAAATCACACAAGACAGACACTCTCCACTAAGCGCAAACGCAATCATTCCAGCTTCTGTAACGTGGAAACTCTTTTGGGGTTTAAAGTTGTCCCCATCCCCTCACTGCCAGCTCACACTTTTTAGCTGCTATGATACAAGAAATAATCCCCTACAGCGACCATACGCACCTCCATATATAATTATTTCGGTACACGGATCTTTTCTTGTCCTATTGCTATAGATAGATTGAACATAATTATCGGCGGAGAAAAAAAAATCCCCAAAGTGACTACCAACTCACACTTTCAGTTGTTGTAATACAAGGAAATAATCCCATACGGCGACCATATTATTATGCACTTCTTGATATATTTCGGTATACAGGATGTTTTCCTTTCCCACCTATTCCTAAAGACGATTTGAACGGAACAGAAAAATTCCCGAAGTGCAGTCTTGTAAATTTCTCGAAAATTTTTTTGCTTGACCTTCGTGTTTAAAAACAAGTTGAAGGAAACCGTATTCGCACTTGAAATGCGGCGGTTTTTTTGCCACCCCCACCCCCCACCCCCAACCCAGCAAACAAAAAGCTGACCCAGGGTGTTGCAGGCCCGTGCTGCGCTAGTCGGTCAATTGTCGCCGGGCACGCAACTTGTGTTTGTCTAGCTGCCCCGATTGACATCACACGTGCATGTGAGCTTGGCCAGTCGTGCAGCGTTCTGTCTTCAAGCGGGGAGATCGAACCCCCCGCTATATGTGCAAGCATTGATCACGCACAGATAGGTAGGCCATGGGCGGCAGTCCTGAAAAACAAACAAGCAGTCTGAGAGAATACCAATTCCGGGATTAGGGCCCAAGAAACCGATCCCATGCTCGGGGCAGTATATTTTTTGATAAAGTAGATATATATGACAAACAAAGGCTTCTCGGGTCGATTTATATGCCGGGGGTCGATCGAGGACTGTGTCCATTGCGCACAGTTCTTCTTCCTTTCCTGTCGGCATGAAACGGCTTTCCTTTGGAATTACCGCAGAAAACGACGTTATTCAATTTCAGTTATTGGCGCACGAGAGAAAGGGCAGAAGGAGAGAGAGAGAGAGGAGGGGGGATCATCGGATGGTGGGGGCGAGTGTAGGAGTCAGAGACTTTTCTCTCTGCTTTCTTTGAGGAAGAGGTAGAAGTAAAGAGGTTGCCGAATCGAAGCAGACAATGCGAGTTACACATGTCACGAACTGAGGGATTACCCTGCGCTACAGGGCTGTCCAGGGAGCGAACAATCTCTGTCGGCGTTTTTTTTTTTTGTATCGTTTCTTGTTGCTGATTCAGTTGCGAGTTCGTGAGAATGAATGTAATTTTCTACGCAGCGGAAAATCGGATGTACAGATCAGTTGATGATAGCTTACGTGAAGGTCACCCCCTCCCTTCTCCCCCCCCCCCGCCCCCCTCCCCCAAAAAAGGCCAAAAAAGCAAGCAAAGAGCAACCCCCCCCCCCCCAAAAAAAAAAAAATTAAAAATGAAAATAAATAAATAAAATAAAATAAAAATAAATAAATAATAAAATAAAATAAATAAATAAACAAATAAATAATAATAAAGTAAATAAATAAATCATAGATAAATACATAAAATAAAGTAAATAATAATAAAATAATAAAAATAAACAAACAATCAAATCAGAATGAACACAAAAACAATACCGCGTTTACTTTGTCACGATAGTTTTCCTTTCCAGTTGCTATTATTGTGTGCGTGTGAATAGTTTAATTGTCGTTTGTTGCGTACTCAGGCGATCAGCTGTTACTGCTTATGGACGTACATCGCAGTTAGAACCTTGACAGTCACGTGGAAATCTTCTCATCGTGACGCCAACTGCAACACCGATTCACGGGACATGTCACATTGTGTCGTTTTTATCTCTCGCATCATAGTGGTTTTCTTTTTTCATGATTATTTTGTAATCCAGCGCTTCGGTTGTTGCTAAGTGGAAGTCAAGCATGTGGAAAGAAGATCGTGCGCATTAGCTGTATCAAGTGTAACGATCCATACAAGCTAAAACAATCCCGCCTCCCCTCCCCCGTCAAGTGTAGCAGTAAGCCGCGCCAGCAGGGATTAACGCCGGAACAACGGTTTGCTTTACACCTCCTCTCGCCTCCCCTCGTTGGCGGCCATTGAACCGTGGGGGTGTCGGCTTGCCCAAATATTTTTGCAGGCAAACAGGGAATCGATGGTTGCTTATCTTCTTTTTTCTCCAGCCTCATGTTGCCCCATTGAGCTTGATCGGTTCATTTAGCTTGGAGAGGCACTTTGTACTCGTGTTACAAGATTGAGGAGTGATTCAAGGGTGGGGTGAAGGGGGGGGGGGAGTGGTCGATAGCCAGGTTCGTTATAGCACTCGTCTTACCGTCATGAACTTGTCAGAACTTCCAGTTGTCACACGTACATCCGCTGCACAGTGTTGTCATTATCCATGTAGATAATAAGCCAAGTTTCCGTGTCCCTTCTCCATTCAGTTAGTTTGTCTGCTGAAAGACGCGGTTTGCTTTTGAACACACATGTTTCGGACTCCGGATTGGTTTTTCAATGGACAGACGTTCCTTTGTCCTTCGTGAAAAAGCGTATAAGAAACACACGCTAACTTGAGTTCTGTTTCCATCACACTGACATATCGACACTCCGGAGCAAGTTAAAAAGAATTCTGTCGCCACAAGTATCCCTCCTTCGCTCTTGCAACGCAGTTATGGATGTCCAGCGAGAATATGAGAGAAGAGCCACTTCTGTGCCGGACTGGGGGGGGGGGGGAGGGATGGGGGACGCAGGCGGACATTGTAGTTACGAATTGTCTAGTCTGCATCCACCACAGGCACACGCACACACACTCACACAGAGGTCTGCTCGTATCCCGCGCGCTGTACTGTAGCAATCGGTGGAAGTGGTCGTCAGCAGAGAGAAGGTGAAGCGAAGCTACTACCGCTCGGCTTCTCTCACACACCCGTCTCTCGCCTCCCGCATCCACCGATTGATTGGGCAAAAAGGCTTAACATCTTGGGCGCCTTCCCTCGCTCCTCGCTCTCTACCTCCCCTTGCTAACGTATGTGATGTTGGGACTGGTGATGGGCCATTTGATTACGGTTAGGCCCCCGTTGGTAGAAGTGATCACCATTGGGGAATGGGAATGAAACCGATGCTGAGTTTCGCCGGGACGGTGCATCAAGCGGTGTGAACTGGATGCATGGACTTCGCTGCTCAGCCACAGCTAGAGAGCGACGAATAGCAATTTCACGGGGACACAAAGTGAAGGGCATTTGTTTCTGTCTATCCTACCCCCCCCCCCCCCCCAGAAAAAAAGAGAGCATAATATGTGGATTTGGGTGAAACTTGGGGGGGTGGGGGGTGGGGGAATAGATTTTGGCAGATGTGTACCTCTCATTCAACTCAGTTGACCAGACCAGAGAGTCAGTGACTGTATAAAGTCAAAGATTCAATTGAATTCAGACAAGTAAGGAAACCCGGCCATCGATAACCTGCACGCCACTTCACCCCTGAATGATAACCAGCCGTAATGTACTGCTTTATTTGATTCATCGTGTTTTGCCAGTTCATCAGCAACTGTAATCTACGTTTCTCGTGTTTTGCTAGTTTATCACTACTCGCAATCTCTTACTTTTATCCTGTTTTTCCCGTACTGTGGCGGGTTTCGTGGCTTTTCTGCTTACTTGCGCCGTTTTTTTTGTTGTTGTTGTTTTTTTTCCCTGTGTGCAATTTAGTAGATTTGTGTCGGATAAGCCTATCGCGGGCTGTAGTTGCGACCTGGATTCCTTTGACCCTGGTGGCAAAAACCAGCTTCTCTTGATGTTCCTGACGCAAAGGCCGGGTCCGTGCATGTCTTCAATCCACCCTGGCTATGATGGCGATGATAGCCTGCCCCGGTCCTGGAACCAGAGAGCACACAGCATGTCGGGGCTGATGAAAAAGCTTTAACGAGCTTTGCCGTGTGAAAGAGATTATAGCGGGACATCTCTTCCCTTTGCGTCAGACGCTCGTGCTCCGCGCGGTCCTTTGCGGTCCCTGTAATAAATGTACTGTACGCCTAGATGTGACCGCATGAAAAGCCGGCACGATGCTGGACTGGTCTGAAACCGAGCTTAGTAAACTACAGGCATGCCCAGGCTTAGGGAAAACGTCTGGCCACGCTAGTTTTTCATCGTCTCTTACTCTCACACAAAAAAAGTTTGTGTGGGCGGATATGTTGGGTCGTGCGCCAAGAGGTGTCTTGGACACTTCAGGTAATCAAGGGTGTCAGTTGACCGCCGGTTCCCTAGGTGATGATTCACGTACAGACATGTAATCAAGGCAAAGCTGGCCGTTGCTGTCTCAATAATAATAATAATAATAAAAGAAACGACAAAAACTTCGAAGTATGCTTAGAAAGAATAAACGTTAAGATACCTAAGTACCTCACACACTTAAGCAAATGAGATGCTCTCTCTCTCTCTCTCTCTCTCTCTCCTCTCTCTCTCTCTCTCTCTCTCTCTCATAATGTACTCCATTGTTTGGTTTAGTGCCATCAGTATTTATAAGGCTTGCACTGAAATAATAATGATTTAAAAAAAAACAAAAAACTTTTGACTCGCCTAACCATGATGTTGTTTTATCTGTTTTTCAGGTAAGACTTATTTTTGGTTTCTTCTTCCCGTTCAGACGTGTGAGTATGGAATGTAGTCGTCTTGTGTGGTTGCAAATTGCTCTCTCTTGTTTTGTCCTTTATCGCTTTGTTGTACTGCCTTCTCCTCTTTTAGAAAATGGAATTTCTTGGTAAGGGAAATAATGGAAATAAAGTCGAGGACGCTTACGTAGATTTTCAGTCGTCTGCATTTGATTGCTTTCGCTGCGTGCTTTGTTGTCACAAATTTGAAGTGGGCTGGCTTGGAATACTGCACAGCACATTGTACCTTGAGATCAGAACCCTAAAGACTTGTTCTTGTTGTTGTTTTACTGTATCACGACCTTCCTGGTCGTCTGTTTGTTAGATCTGTAAATTTCTTTCGTTTGTATGTCAGTGATTCAAATATTTTACCAGCCGATTTTATTCCATTTCGAGAGCGAATGTTTTTGTTGTCTTTGTGGCGGTTTTGCTGTGGTTGCAATCTTTCTTCTCTCCTAGCGAGAGCAAATTGATTCTTGTTATTGCTGTACTCAGTGCGAAATGTCTGAGAATATTTTTGTTTTTGAGGCTTAAACTTCAAGAAATGTATTTTTGCCTTCACACAACCGTGATTGGTTCGTTTGATGGACAGGGTTGTCTGCCCTTCCTTCTCCTCGCTCTGCCCCGCGAGACTTGTACGAGGCTTCCTCTCTCTTACTGTCTCCCCAACCCCTCTTACTGTCTCCTCAACCCCTCTCTTACTCTCTCCCCAACCCCTCCTGCCCTTCCTTTTTATTTCCAATAGACAATCATTAAATGTGAATGTCGTAATCGGCCCATGTTTGTTTGCGATGCGCAGCTTCCAAATTGACTTGCATGCACCAGGAACACGGGGTTCTAGCCAGACCTCCTCTCGTGAGATGAACAGCAAGTCTACCCACGCCAAGACCCGCTGACCGGATACATACCAGGGTGCTCGACGCATATAATAAAAGTTCTAGCGTATTCTGCATGATGTGGGAGGCTAAAGCCTGCCTCTGTGAGCCCTGTATCAGGCATTTCGTGCGCCATATCACCATCCCTGGTGTGAATCGAGGACGTGTTCCACCCAAAGGACAGAGGGAGCGTGCTAGGTGCAGACAGGTTGCTCGGCTGTACACTGTCCGCTGCAACTCGCCCTGACGAGTCAGTGTACCCAGGGGACGAGTTCTGACACGGGTTGCACGTGTTCTATCTCCCACTGTAATAATCATCCGTCGGCATCTCTTGCGCAATGCCGTTTGAGAAGAAGTTTGAAGTGTAGCAGTTAGGGAAAGGTTCAGGTTCGTCACTGGTGCCAGTTTCCTGCACTCGTTTCTCGGTAATATCTGCAGCCGTGTCCGGATTGGGTTGGGGGTACCGAAATATTGGCAGTGATCACTGGAAATGTACGCGGTTGGTTTTACGATCCGGAAGTAACGCCCTATCTGAACCCCGCCAACGTCCCCGCCCCCCCCCCCCCCACCCCCAGTAGTTGTGTCACTGACTGAGCAGCTCTTCTTCACAGACCGGTCCAGCTCTCCGCCCATTGTCACTGAATTAGTTTTGTTGTGTTGCAAATGGCAGTTGACTGTTGAGCATCAAACAATTCTTTTAGTACTACTGACTGCAGGTTGACATGGAATATAACTCGGCTTCATCCCCCCCCCCCACTCCTTTATTATTATCATATGTTATTATTATTATTATTTATTGTTATGACGTCCAGTGGCATATAACACACACATCTCCTAGATCTAGGTAGGGCTCTCAGCTTTACTTACTCCCCCCCCCCTCACACACACACACACACACACACACACACACACACACACACACACACACACACACACACACATCTCCTAGATCTAGGTTGGACTCTCAGCTTTACTTACTCCCCCCCCCCTCACACACACACAACACCACACACACACACCACACACACACACACACACACACACACACACACACACACACACACACACACAGGTCTCCTTGCGACAAAAACAGAGGGTTGTAATACTAACAGTAGGAAGGGTTGAGTATTGCCACGATGCCAACTGTTGAGAGAATAAGTGCAGCTTGAGAGACCGAGGGGTGGGGGGGGGGGAGGAGGTCATGGATGCCACACCGCCACTGGTGTTATCAAGATGCCTCCCCAAAACATAAACTGGCTCAGTGCATCACCCCTAGTTACGCATTCCCTTGGTTAATGGTGGTTTTCATTCAGTTCCGAGCTAATCGGTTTGTTTAAGTGTGCACTCACCGGGGGCGAGGGGAAGGTAGTGCGCAAGAATCCGTGTGATAAATACAGATGAACGATCCCGAAATAAATACTGATGACGCAGTGACACAGTTCTTTGAAAGGGCCTCCGCCAACCATATCGATTCTGCAACCTTCAGACAACAGTCAGGTGTTGGGACTAATTCCATGTTTGCCAAGCCAACTTAAATTCTGGAACAGTTTCGCTCATGAGTGTGCCTCCACGTTCGAAATACGCGATCTTGGTGATTAGTATAGCTCTTAATGCGATACAGTGTTGTTTACACTTTGCGCGAGTGGTCCAACATTCAAATTCTACCACTGTTGTTACACTACCGCGTCATCGGGTACGCTTCTGTTGGCTCAGTGCCAGCATTACTGACTCTGTCACTGTCCAGTAGTGTAATGATAGATACTACGAAAACAGCTCAGAACGATCTGTGAGCATAAAACTGGTAGTATTTGCCCCTTTAATCAACAACCTTGCCATCTTCAATTCAAAATCGAAAAGCTGAGAAAACTGCAAAGTGCGGCAGAGTCACACACACACACACACACACACACACACACACACACACACACACACACACACACACACACACACACACACACACACATTTTCGTTCGTTATTTTGCATCATTAGGTGCTAATGTGTTCCTTCTGCGTAAGTGTATTCCTTAAAGAAAATGAAAATAACAGTAAAAAAAGAAAAAAAAAAGCGCACTACGTCACAATCCACTTATAAAAAAAAATAGTCCTAGCCTCGGAGGAAAAACTTGAGTCATTAAGTCCGATCATTAAGCCCAAACGACACAGTTTCGCTGACGTCTACGTTGTTCTCCAGTGTTCTTGGCTCGTAACCCCGGATCCCCCATCATTGTACGCCCCCGAAACGACTTTGCCCTCTCTCTCTCTCTCTCTCTCTCTCTCTCTCTGTGCTGACGATGTAATAGTGAAAATGTGTAGAATGAGCAACAGGTGCCGTGTGCCAGTGGTCTATTTGTTTCGCCTCCGGCCTAATTTCCTCTGCATTCTGCACAAAACAGTTTATAACGCAAAAATCGAGGCACTTGACGTAGTTACTGAGTGCGTCAGTTGTTTCCTTCGTTCCCTGTTGCTGGTGGTTGGGAAATGAAGGTGAAGTTTTGTTTCAAACAGAGCTTACTTATAGTTGACTCTGGATAGTGGGCGACATTTTGCTTCTACAACATTCTTTTTGTGGAAATGATCTGGACAGAGAGAGAGAGAGGTGTGTGTGTGTGTGTGTGTGTGTGTGTGTGTGTGTGTGTGTGTGTGTGTGTGTGTGTGTGTGTGTGTGTGTGTGTGTGAGTGAGTGAGTGAGTGAGTTTATCTTGTTTATATCCATTTCACCGTAATTACAACATTGATGCTCTCGGGTCAGAAACTGAAAAAGAGACTGACGCTACTGTAACGATGAACAAGGCAACCAGCAGCAGAATTAACAAACGATAATTTATATTTTATTTTTTTATCTCATAGTAATCATCCAGCTATTGACAGCAGGTAACTGAGTACAGTGCAGTGGGTCCCAGATCCTTTACACGTTTTTTATTGTTTTTCGAAAATCGCTGTCACTGACCTGCCTCCCGTTTTAAAAGTACTGCATTCATAGAAAGGAAGCTGTTTCTCTATATTCTATATATAACCAAGTTGTTGCTGTTGTTGTTTCTTGAATTAAAGTCGGAAATTATCAGGTGAATGATTTCCCCTTCCTACTTTTCTTTCCCCTGGCGTTTTATTGCTGGGATGTCGGATGATGTTTTCAACTTTCCAAGTTGCGAGTTTTAAAGTTGTGCGCTCCGAATGTGTTGTCGGTTACGGTACAGACGACACGGTGGGAGAAGGGGAGATAAAGAATGATACCGTGTGATAGAGCAGGGACTGGCGTCTGGAGGGATTGTCAGAAAACCACAGGTGCTTGTCTCCCGTTGAAGATAGGGAGGGGCTATTTCTGCTTGTGCGCAGTGTTTTTAGGACCTTATAATGTTTCACGACTGAGGAGCTCGTCTAACGAGGATGCCACGGTAGATAATGCTTTAAGTGGTTTGAATTGAAATCAGTGGTAGGTTAATTCTGTTTTTGCCGAAACGGCCGGGACTGTCTTTCCGGTTTGCTAGAAAGGAGTTAGAGTTACTGTGTATTTTGTAGTTCCAGATAAATTACACTGCAGGTTCCCCCCCCCCCCCCTCTCTCTTTCTCTCTCTTTCTGAAAGTAGTCATGATTGCCGGCTGCTTTCTTTGATACTGTTGCTGTCAAGAGCCAGCAAAGCTTTTGAAGAGCATGGCACGGACAGAAGACCTCACCACAACGATCTGACAGAATTCCTGCGTCTGCCGATATTAGCTTTGCGAGACGTTAGGATCCGGAAACCCCATTCAAACAGTATCGGTCTCATAATATTCTTGCGTCTGTTTTGCCCTCTTTCGTCCCAGATTTTAACCTTTGTTCCCCGAAGCTAGGAATAGCATCTTTTCCAGTCCATCAGTAGAGAAGATAAAAGGTGACGGTGTTGTAGGGAATTGCATGTGTCAGGCGGCCTGATTGTCATCCGACTGAGTCTGACTCATCCTACTTGACGCTGCCACAACCTATAACAGGTTCGCACGCCAAGCTGAAGCAAGATCAGCAGAACAAATGCCGGAACCTACGGCACTATGTGTGTCTCTGCTGAAACATTGTAAACAACTTTGCTCCACCCTTGCAAATTGCTCTTAGAGAGTAGCTTCAGAAAAGAAGACGTACAGAATTTAAAAACGAAGAAATATCTCTCACACACACACACACACACGCACACGCACGCACGCACGCACGCGCACGCGCGCACGCACGCACGCACGTTCAGACCACCTGCTGCTTCGTGGCCTGAGGCGTAACCACCTGTAACTCTACCTGTAAGCTCGGCACGAGCAGCCAAGTCTGACGGCACAGTCGGTATACTGTATCGGTACAATATTGCGTAAATACTCTTCAGACTAACCCCGCTAAATGCCACGGTAAATATCAGTTATTCTGTTATGATGGCAGCGTTATGTTCGTAGCCAGGGCACGGTTTCAGGGTGCAGGGAGCAGATCCAGCTCGAACACATGACAAAGGATGCGAGTGTAGTCTGTCCTGGCGCCAAATTACCTGTTACCTTTTACCTGTAACATAGACGGCTTCGATCTAATTGGAATAGCTTGGAAAGCCATTACTTCTTATATGTAACCATTTTTGTTGATCCTTCGTAGCGAGATGAGGGTTGGGTTTAAAACTTTGAGTCACCTTACAGTTCCTGAGAATTGTAGAATTCCTGACAGCAATCTGAGCTGTTTGTCGTGCTGTTTTTGTTGTTGTTGTTGTTTTTTTGTTGTTGTTGTTGTTGTTTTGAAAACGTGTGAAACACATTGTGAAAACAGATGATTTTGCAGTTTCCATGTTTGTAAAGCACATTCCTGTCTATGCAAAAATGCATGCAGGTTTTCGGGAGGGGGTGTCCAGTAGAAATGTTTGCGTGAAGCAGAAGGGGGCCGACTGGAAAGACAAAGGGAAAGATGCAATCCAACGCGTACACTTCCAAGACAAACCAAGTAAACAACAAACCTCACAGATTATCGACACAGAGTGATATGACACATGATAACGGACGTTCGTGCTCTCGCTGCATCAGATTACAATCGATTTCCACCTTTTTCTCTGATAAGATTTTAGCAAACGCGAGAGATCACCTGGCGGCCGCGCTGTTCCTCACCTCCCAACCCGCCACTTCATTTGTATCGTCCAGATGTTGCAACCGTTTGACTTTGGGTACACCGCGATATACTCATATAGGCTTACGGCATCTTCGATGTTTTGGAGATCAACAACTGTCTCGTGATACAACCAATCAGAACTGAGCCCAAGGGTCTTCTTCTTCTTCTTCCGGCGATGATATCAGTAACGTAAGTTTGGAACTTTCGAGATACCTTGCACATCCCTACAGTCAAGTGTTACCCGAAGAAATTAGTTGGAAACCTTGTTTACAGAAGGACTGTTGGTGACTATTTGTTCAGCACTGTATGTTGACACTTAGTTTAGTGAACCACTCACTGTGGCGCGTTTGTCCAGTGCAGTGTCCGGTGACAGGAGCATCAGTGTAGAATGTCACTGTGGCACCATGCAGAACAATACACGGGCTTCTCCTTTCTCCGCCGGTCGCTGCACCAGGCAGGTGGGCAATTTGTCTACGTTATGGACAGGAGTGGCAGCAGCATACTACACTCTCACCCTCAACACCCCTTCCCCCTTCAACCCCATCCCTCCCGTCTGTCCACTCACATGCATGTAGGTGCAAGGACTGCCAAGGTGTGCGCACACGTAATAAGCTGTTAGCCGTTTATTGTAGAACACGACTATTCTGACGACGCACCGATAACTCCTAATAAACATTTCCAGCAAAATGGTTTGCTGACACGAAAACATCTACACGTAGATACCAGAAATAGTTACGTTGTAACGAGGGAAAGAGGTACGTCGGGATAAGCATTGAAAAAAAACAAAACAAAACTACACTAACAGTATTTGTGTAAACTATGGCAGTACCATAGCAGGTGTAGATGTAGATGCAGATTACAGTGTAGTCTCTCTGGTACTATCAGGTCAATATTTCTGCTGTCAAAAGAGTGAAAGGGCCTCAACTCTTCTCGTATCCATGGCGCATGGACCTTGTCTCCCCGTTGCTGACGTGGAGACGTGTAAACGCCATCTCTTTTCCTCGTAGAGCAGAACCCAGGCGACAGTTACGTGTCTGTGTCAACTCGCTGTGACAGTCGCAGAATAGCCTTCCAGCATGTAGCGTGTTAATAGTCACATGAGACACCGCGTTTCCAAGCGTTTCCACAGTGCATTGTATTCGGGCAAGAGGACGGTGGTTTTTGTAGAGGAGGGTTAGGAAGGGAAGGAGGGGGAGGGGGGGGAGGTTACAGGGCACGGCGTGGCTTTTATATTGTCCCCACCACTAGATGTGAAAAGAGATGTTGGAAATCAATTCAGGTACTCGGAATCACTTTTAGGCAATTTCTGTGTGCACGGCCTAAATTTGTGCAGATTGCAATGGCTACGACGGTTTTAACTCTGTTTAAGTGCAGCCAGCACGTACGAGATTTTTGCTCTCCGTTTTTTTTTTTTTTTTTCTTCCCTGGTTTCAAAATGAATTTTTGCTGTCCGCACTCCGCCTCGGTACGCAAGAGATTAGATGGAGATTGCACTCGACGGGCTTGACATACGGGAGGTCTTCATGTCGGAAAGTGATGTCAGCAAACATTGTTTGAATGTAGATCTCCACTTGATATTTTCGTGTTCCGCGCGGATGGGGATCGTCGAGGCGGGAAGTTTGCGTGTGTAAAGGGGACGGAAGGATGGGGAAAGGGGGAGGGGGGTGGGGGTTGGAAAGGATGAACGTAGAGAGCAGGGAAAGTTTGAATGTAACACGTTCCATGCACCTCATTAAAACTGCCAGAGTTGCAGATGGCGCTGACAGATAGAGAAACTGTACAACTTTTTTCTCTTTCAAAATGAACCTTTTCCCAGGGCTCGCTCGCACTATGTGTGTGTGTGTGTGTGTGTGTGTGTGTGTGTGTGTGTGTGTGTGTGTGTGTGTGTGTGTGTGTGTGAGAGAGAGAGAGAGAGAGAAACCGCTGCAGAAGCGATGGCTTGAACAGAAAATTGAAAAAGCCATTTTCCGTTTACGTAGTTTTAGAGAAATAGGTCTGTGAACTGGATCTAGCCGTTGATAAGAGCCAGAAAGGCCTGTATTAATTTAAAAGTGTGTGTGTGGGGGGGGGGGGACCTAAGCGGGGTGGCAGTCAAGTTGACGGCTTGCATTTGCCACAGCACAAAGCTGTCTCAGTCCACTGTTTCTAATTGGGTTGCTGGATAATGGTCTTCTCTAGGTTTATGTGTCAGTGTTGGCTTGTTTGGCAGGTGTTTGACGTCTTCTACCTGCTCGCCGCTTCTAACAACTGCTTCTTTCGCTAGACCGTTCTCAGGTGAACTTGACGCGTTCAGGGCAGTTTTTCTAATGAGCCATATATTGCGATATGCTGAGGGGGGTGGGGGGTGTCAGCAAATAATAAGAGTACTGAAGTTATATTACGGCGTTATCCTAGAGAGAAACACCTGTCTTTCCTTCCCGTAAAATATCCTAAATATCACTTCATGAGATACAAAGAGGTTGACAGAATGCCTGACGCTACACTGAAAAATATCGGGGGGGGGGGGGGGGGTCTGAAACTTCTTTTTTTTTGGGGGGGGGGGGGGGGGGGGGTGCAATGTCCTGATATTTTTTCAGTGTGGGCCTATTTGCGATTCACACTGATATCAGGCTGAAAATGACCTGAGGTAACACGGAGTAATCTGCTTCCCAACTTTACATCATCCATTCTCCGCTTGCGAATTTTTTCTTCTTTTTTTTTCTTGTTGGTAGGTTTATTTTCAGGGAGCCTCTGCTTCTGACGCAGACTTATGACTTTCCAAAGCGTCGGTGCACCGAAACGCTGGTTCCTAACTTCACATCAGTCGTTCACTGACAGAACAGGCAGGCGGTAATATCAGAGCAATGAAAAATTCGGCGTCGTTCAGTTGTACAGATTACGGCCAGCTGGTGTCATGCATCTCTTTGCGGGTGAGGGCATTGCTTTGGCAGGGAGGCTGAGCCTTGACACGTACTAGCTACCTGAAAGATGAAGATAGGCAGCAGCCACTGGCACCGTGAAGTGATGGGTGTGTGAGTGTGGGTGTGTGAGGTGAGAAGTGGGGTAGGGGGCAGGTGAGGGTGGTGTCGGAATGAAGATTGCAGGTGTGTCGAATGTAGAGCTTTACTTACTGTATCGAGGAAACTTTATGAGAGTGGAACTGTGGCGGGTTTAACAGGGAATTTATTAGCGGAGAGTGCTGTACTGACTGGCCCAAAAATACCCATTCTTGCTTCTCTCATCTCTCTCTCTCTCTCTTGAGAAAATGTTCTTTCACGCACATATAATAAGTCATATAGATTACGCCTCCAACCTCTGGGACAAATGTGGTGATATTCACTTGAAAAAGATCAATTCTCTCTATAAACGTGGTATAAAGCTTTTACATCCTGGGCCCTTACCCACAGAAGAAAAACTTAAAGCGCTCGAACTCCTCCCCCCATCTTGAGTTCAACCGATGTGTTTTCATGCACAAGATAGTCCACTGTAAGGCTCCTCCATATCTGACCAAGTTCTTTCAACCAAGTCAGCGACACAACGCAAGAAATGGCCTGTTCCAATTACCATTACCTAGATTGGACATTTTTAAAACAAGCCTCTCATTCTCTGGGTCACTTTCATGGAACCAGTTGCCAGCATACTTAAAATGTACCCCGAAGCTTCATTCATTTAAAACTCAACTTCTCAGATACTTACGTCAGTCATAGGTCCACGAACAATATCCGAACCATGCTAAACTACTCGTTATCAGATGGCACTATGACATGTTACCTTTTTACAAGTTATGTCGTATACTACAATTTCAAACACCATGCTATTTACTTCTTCACCTATTTTCCGATGTGTTTCCTTAAAATTTCTTGCGCTTCTTTCTATCTTTGCATGTTTATTTTTATTTTTTCTATTTTCTTATCAGATTTACTCCTTTTGTGCCTGGTATACTTTTTGTCATGTTAGCCTTTACTTTTTAGTGTTTCTAGATTAGCAGGACAGCTTGTAAGATAGGCAGACCATGCCTACAAGTCTTTATCCTGAAATAAACGTTTCAGTCAGTCAGTCAGTCAGTCTCTCGCCCCCCCCCCCCCCCCACACACACACACACAGTCACACACACGCCGCGGCACGCGGAGAAAATATACTATTTCGTTCTGGAGCATATTTCACCATTAAGTAAGGACTTGTGTTACCAGGAGAATTGCAGTGGTAATATCCAGACCATCACGTAGTGCCGTGGAACGTTTCCGGAGGCTGATTGGCAGGTATTTTGTAACCACTGACAAATTACACACATCTTTATCTGGAAAAGCACTGGCAAGAGGCCCTTCCCCTCCCCCTCTCCCTCCCCCTTTCTGCTGGTAGTAAGAGAGCAGGGACTGATGCAATGCAAACGTGGTATGATAAGAACCTTATCTGTTTCCTTAAAAACAGTGTGCCAAGTTTTCAGGTTCACCTGTTACGCCAGTGGCAGGCTGGCACGTAACGTTAGTTTTATAGAGCTACTTTTGCCTCTGTGTTTGCTCGCAACTTTCCCCCAGTCTCGTGTAGATGATGGATAAACGCTGATATCGAAGTGCTGGCAGTCGCGACTGTGGAGATTCACCCGAATCCTCCCCCACCCCCTGAAATCGTTCTCCCCCACCCCCTGAAATCGTTCTCCCCCACCCTCTGAAATCGTTCTCCCCCACCCCCCTTCACCCTACACATTTCCTGTCTTTTTAGCGTTCTGTTATAATTATTAGTTCTGTTGATGGAAGGTTGGAATAATCAGCGAAGGATTTGCTCACTACTGAAATTATTGCGATACATTTAAATGTTGAGCACCTATATTGGGCACAGAGTATGAATATCTGCAATAATTATTGTATTTAGAACAGTTCCCGAAGTGACTGTAGGAACACACACACACACACACACACACACACACACACACACACACACACACACACACACACACACACACAGAGGGACCGAGAGAGATGTCGCGCATCTTTGTTCTCCTGCTATGGTTTGATGGTGACAGAACTGTATTGAAGAACCCTGCCGCACGTCCAACACGTAACGCGTTTCCGCCTTCAGAAACGCATCTGCACAGCTAAATTATTAGGGAGGGCGCTAACGTGACGACCCTGCTGGAGTTTCACACCGGGAGAAAAAAAAATCACTCGTAGTTTCTTGGCCCGCAGAACAGTAGTGCAGCAGTTTACTTAGGCAGGCCAATTTTCATCGCATTCAGACCCACAGATAAGGTCTCATTCCTTGAATTCCGTCTTTTTCTCTCAGCTCCATTCCTTCCTTCTGAGATGCACTTTTATCTGTTGCTTCCTCTTAGCGCGTGTTCGAGTACTACCCCGAAAATACCAGCGTACGAATCGTAAACAAGACTTCTTTGAAAACAAAATGTTTTGACAAAGATTTCTGTTATGACATTTTGTCTTGTAGGCAACGTTTGGCCCATGTGTAACGAGATACGAAGTGTCAGGTTTTTTCTTTATGAGCTTTCGGATAAGAAGGGTTCTTCAGGAAAAGGTCAACCCTTGATGGTGGAGCAAGATTTAAAGGGTACCTTGTCAAATATGAATATGTCTGTAATCTACAGATATAAGGCAGTTATGGCAGTAAGTCATAACGTTGGCTGAATATACAGTTTCTAAAGCCTGTCGCAGATGAACGCAGACCGCAGTGGAGGTGGTGGATGAAGCTTGTCTCTCTCTCTCTTTTTTTAATCACGGTTATACGGAAGATCGTAAACGTCGGCATCTCTTTTGAGACATTTCAAGCTTGTGTCAGGCGTTACTGCACCGAATAACGGCCTATGGTACTACAAATGAGATTGCAAATTTACAGCTCGATCATCTGAATGCCACCGGAGAAATGAGGATGACAGTTTACTGATCGAAGAAAGCGTTGTATGGCGATTGGTGGTCGGCGAGTGAATGGCAAGGTACGAGCGACAAAGTCGTTGTGGTCGATCCACCAGCGACGGAAAACGACAGAGTGATGTTGGGTTCTTTTCTTCCCTCAAATTGCGAAAGGTAGAGAAAGTAATTACCCTGTTTACCCCATCGTTTTGCAACCCGCAGGGCGGCGAGGAGGTTGATGAGTAGCCGGAGCTGAATGGGCCACACGATTAGAGCTGTGAGATGCTGGCTAGTTTGATCTGCAGGCTCCCGCTATGATGAGCTGTCGGCCGCCTTCATTGGCCGTGGAAACCGATCGCTATTCTAAGGCCTGCAGGACGCTTTGGCCAGTAGAAATGGATTTGGTTCGCGCCTTCCTCTCCCTGGATATCTTATCAAACTCGCTTCACTTGATCGATCCGCTGGCCCTTTTCGCTAGTATTATTTAACTGAGGCGCCGTCACTGCAAGTGAATTATGTGTCTCTTTTGCTGGACGCGCCGATAGAAAGTGCCAGCAGTCGGTTATTTAGCGAGAGTTGTTTAAACCCCGTCAAGTGCTGCTACTGGCGGAGGCGCTGTGAGAGAGCAGAGGACACGTAGTGATGTTGATCCCGCTCTTAGGGGGAAGAACAGGGTACGCCGGGAGGTGGGGAGAGAGGTTTTTTGGACTAGTGATTGGTTTAACGCGGCAGCAAATTGAAGTAATGCTGCCGGCCCCCGATTGCTTGGGGCCCTCGTGGGGATAAGGAGACAAAGCGCGGTGTGCGTGTGGCTGTTCAATCGTGGCGCTTGCCTGACGTGAGCGCCGATCACCACTTGCCTGACCTCCCTCACGGCAACGTCCAGGGGGGCGTTTGCTGAGGGAACGCCAGGACACTTGACCTTTTGTTGGTGGTCCAGCTATTTGGCGGGACAAACACAACACCAGAAGTCGCTTTGACTTCAGAACACGGAGAACAGATCTCCGCTGTTTCTGTCTTAGATGATGTCAACGTTGTTATCAAGGACAGTGTAAGAAACTCGGAAAACACGAAAAAGAGTTCACCGAGCCGACTTATACCGACGCACAATCCGTTTTCAGATTATCGGAAAGGAAAATAGACGACATGAATACTGAGAAAGTCAGAGAAGACAGGGAACTTGCACCTACTGAGAGAACGGTCGATTTTTTTCTACGTTTTTTTTTTTTTTTCTTTTTCTTCTTCTTCTACAGTACTGCCCCCCCCCCCCCCCCCCCCCCCCAAAAAAATAAATAAAAAAAAAAAAAAAAATAGCAACAGCTGATCATGGTCATAACGCCGACTTCCCACTCAGCAATGACAACCGACACCTCTGGTTTCCTCGCCCACCCGGGTTCCTCGTCTGTAGGCGTGCTGTACTCTTTAGGTAAACCTCTAAACCTTGGACGTGCAGGGGAACAGGGCACATGACCAATAACGCCAGCAAGTGGGGAGAAAAATTGACGTTGATTGAAGAGCCAGAAGATGGTTGGTGTAGGATCGGCCAGATACTGCTGTAGAAAGGGAGGGGGGTGACGGGGGGAGGGGGGGGGGCCTGGGTGAGATAGAAAAACGCAAGCTCAGAAAACATACAGTAGAAAACTGTAGCAAACATTTCACACCGTAGTAGTTAAAGCTGGAAAATCGGGTTTTTTTTATGGCACGACTTTCGCAAGACTTTGAATCTTCGCCGTACTAGCCCGTATGACGTGGCTTCCAACATCAGTCCATCGGACAGGTCCGACCGATACGGTTTGGAAGCAGTCGTCGGTCATGCATGCATACGACTGGAAGTAGAGCAAGATCGTATTATGGCTTTTTTAGTCCACTGGGACCCGCCACACCGCCGTCTTGTAGGTCCGATCGTTATGAACATGCCATCTCGGCCGGTTTGAATGGATCGACATAATCAACGTAAATGGCTGAAACTGTGGAAGCAAGGGTACCCCCCCCCCCCCCCCGCGCGCCTCCAATCGCCCCCTCAACCTCACGCCCCACTCCCCAAGAGGCCAAACCAATCTGTGACCTTGCGGGTGAATCGCATGGCGATGGAGCTGGACCTATTCCTAAGCGCCGTGGGCAGTGTCAAGGAGAACTGGCAAGCATGGGGAGGGTTTCTGACGGAGACTGCAATAAGTTTTGACAAGGCATCATTACTTTTGAAGGCTCCTCTGTCTGCCGGCTTGTTTGTTTGCTTGTCATGCGGTATCCAGGCAAGAAGATTGAGTTGATACAAGCTGCAATGGGCTCCTTTGCAGTCGGAGAGAACGCTGTATAACCTTATCAGAAACCAACACTGTATTTGTTCAATTTCAAGGATGCGATCGCTTCCTATAATGGAATATCTGATGGACTGACTGCGGGGTTGATAACGCCTAACCTTTTACAAAATCAACACACTATTTGCTCGGCTTGAGAGCGTTTTTAGCTCCTATTGACGCCGTCCCCCTGTAGTTTCCGGTGAATATTGGTTTTGCTGAGTCGCTAAATCACATAATGGGCTGTTTGTTGGATTGACCCAGTTAGGGACCATCTTCCTAGAGTAAAGGGCGTCAGATGTAGCCACGCATCTTTTCACAATCCGAATTGATCGCACGGATAATTGGCTTCAGTATCACTGGATGAAAGGGACTGATGATCCTGAAGGGACGCGGCGACCAGCTGATGTGGACACTCAGTTTGAGGACAAACAAAGGACAAACAAAAGCAGATTTACCGTTGCTCAGTTTTGCGTGGACTGCACGGAAGACTTCTGGTGAAAAGTCAACACTGACTTTCTGTTTTTCTTTCCTCGTCTGTTCAAGCAGGAAGAAGAAGCGATCGATGTTTGACTCGTCACTAGCAGTACATGTCAACGTCCGAGTAATGAACGACCAAACCATCGCTGCAGAGCCTGTAATGACAAGCACTACGGCTGAAATTATTCTCCTCTTCCGTCGTGTAGGACAGAGCGTTATTCGGAAATGATGTTCTGAGGAGAAAATTAGGAGTGACGATTGGGGGGAGGGGGGGGGGGTGTCACGATTCTGTTTGGTTTATTACTTTTATTTACCACTTTGGAGATATTAGAAGAAGGAAAACAAAATACGTTTTTGTAGAATTCTTGCTTTGGCGTTAGTAAGCTGCAACACAGGTGTGAATGTTTAATTATCTATGCTGGTCTTTTGGAATCGATACAAATGCAGGAATCTGTCATATCAAGCATACGTCCCTGGGATTGTGAGCGAGAGGGGGAAAAAAAAGAGGAAGCTACAGTAGTGAGTTGTGTGTGAATGGCACTCGCAAACACGTCAAGAATTGCACGTAATGCAAGAAGACGCCGCCATAAAGACAACTGGTCAAATATTGACCTGAACGAAGAGTTCGCAGACGGACCATAGGGAAGTTGGGGAGACAGCCGAGAAATGTGCTGGCAGCTGTAAATACAATGCACGGTGTGAAGGAGACGATATCCCACTTTGAACGTTCGGAAATCGGGTCAGTACTGAAGTGACTTGAAGGGTCAAGGGGCAGGCAGGAAGAGGCTGCAAATATCGCAACACCAGCGTCTTACACATGGATGCCAGACTGAATCACCAAGAAGCTCATTAAATGTCAGGATGCAGAATAAAACCCAAAAAAAGTTTGTTTTAATTCCATTCTATTCATGTCAGTACAACTTTATCGTCTGATTCTTCTTTGGTTCGTTTAAACAGGGAACAATCAATACAAGATTATTAAACTTCATTTCAGGAAAATGTCGTCTTGGACATTAAAAAGCAGTTGATATTTGCGTTGGCCCAAACAGTTTTGTTGCTGCAGTCAGACTGCAAGCTTGAAGAAGTAACGTTACACAGTGTAAGTGAGCAGTGAGATTGTCAGACAATTTCGTTGATTACGGGCTAAGACTGTATTTGCGGTCGGATTCCTGATGGCTTCATTATTAGCATTGTATCCTGGCATAAGCCGTCTGCCGTATCGTCTCCATCTTCATGAAGCCGAGACGGGCATGAGTGAAAGTCAAAGTCCGGCCGTTGATCCTTGCTCCTCAGGTTAATGGACACTAATGGTGGCGGTGACCAGGTGCACGATGCTCACTGTTCTCTTGCAGGCAGTGGGCTTTACAGTCTTTGTAGTTACTCACAATGTGATTGTACTTGTCCAGTACGGAATATACGACCTGGCTTAGCTGAAGATGAACGGAAGTGCAGAATACGTGCACATACCGACTGGCAAATAAACAAGACGAGCGGACAGTAGTCGCGCCAAGCTTTTCGCCAGCGTGAAGACACGAATGGTCACTCAGTATGCCGTGATGGCTGGCGTTGAAAGAGTTAATGTGCCTCCCCTTCTGCCCCTTACAGTGATGAGAATAGCAGGTAAAGTGGTCCATGAATCTCGCCATTCTCCTCGCGTCCACACCACTTCAGCTGTTGACTTGTTTCTTCTCGCGCGTTATTTCACCTGCGCGTTACATCAGCGGTTATGATGATGCTGGTCCTATTTTAAGAAAGTCGGCCACGAGTGCATCGGTATGGAGTACAACAATGGACGGTCACTTGCACTGCCCCAGCTGAATCATACCGAGGAGTTGATAAAAAACAATGAAAGAAAAATCTTCAGAATGGTTGATTTAGGAGAGTCTTTCTCTTGTGATGTTGGGAGGTGAACACAAAACAAGGCCCGCATCACGGATAAGCTATCGAAAGCCATAGTGGACGTGGGACTAGTTCTTGGACAGAAACAAATTATGTTAAAGTGTTCTACTTTTTAATGAAGTTTGACGCGCAGGGGGAAATGTGTATAATACATAACGTGGGCCTGGGCGGGAATTGGGAATCGTTGCGAGTGAGGTGAACCTTCACAAAGAACATTCGCACTAACGTTGGCACTCAAGGGGAACGTGTCTGGCAAAACGGCCAACACAGGAAACCGGCTCAGCAGTAGAGCAGCCACAGACTGTCATCGTATCTCTAAGAGATCGTTCCCTCGACAGACATATTGACCAGTTTGGGTCTCTTTGTCAGTGCAGCTGAGACGAGTTGTTCTTTGAAGATATTGTTTATTTGGCGTTCCTTTGGGAGCGCGCGAACGTAACTGTCCTTTTGCGAAATGATCTAGCGATTTGGAGATAAAACGACACGCCGTATGCTATTGCTTGCACACAAAACACACGGGCTGCACCGTAAAGGGTTGGCGTCAAACAGAGGCGGGCCGGCGGCTATTTCCTGCACATTGTTGGTAAAGTGCGTTTACAGCCCGATTCCAAACTGTAAATACACTGTAAATCTGCCGTTCGAGCCTCTTGAAGTGAGACGTGTTGATAGTTTTAATGATGATAGGTGCGCAAAGAGCTGGGAGTGGCCGGGTGTAAAGCGCTACCTTTGACGCCAGGGAAGTGAAGGTGTACAGGTACAAGGGATGTTTTTTTTTTTTTAAGGTCACACGACATGATGTAATATGATTCATGATGTGCTGCATGAATGAACACATGAACGAAAAGAAACTATCTTTAGTCACACATTGTGTCGACTCTAGGAAGGAGTGTTTGCAAACCGTACGTGCTTCCGAATCGCACGTGTTTGCATTGAAATCGCATGTTCTAATAAATCGCATGTACTTGCACATAGTATGTGCATTGCCAACAAGAGCTAGCGTTTTGCTGGTGTATCAGTGCGTGGTCAAGAACCTGTCACCAGCGTAGTTAGTATTAGCGCCGGAAAGGGAAAAACCCAGGACCCGGCAGCTTCCAGTCAGTGAACTCTGGCACAACTCTGAGGCGAGAAATTTGCATTTGCGGAGTTACGTGCGAGGTGACGTGCGTACAAGAGGACGCTGCACTGTACCGATCACATCCAGACGACAGTGTGACGTCTCTAGGGTACACAACCCCCTTCGTAAGGACAGTCAGGTGATGGCTGCACTCCCTGCCCGCTGACGCTGACGCAACGCCGATTGACTTCAGCCCGGAACTCCCTGCTGTGTTCTTCATTGGGCGAAACGGACACCGGAAATGAAGAATACCCAGCTGGCGCTCTTGGCCGTAAGGGTGGAGTTGATGTGGGGGGTGGTTAGCGTATGACGTACGTCTTGTGACATTAGCATACGGTTTCCACGATTGATGTAAGAAAGGGTTTTTTTTGTTTTGTTTTGTTTTTGGTCGGACCCTCGACCCGGCCTGACCCAGGAACGAGGCTTCAGCCAAAGTTATCATTCACTTCGTTCGCGAGTTACCTCTGACCCCATCCCTCCACCCCCCCCCCCCCCCCCCCCGGCAGCTTGTTTCCTCATGAATTTGCGCGGCATATCGAGGGACAGTGTTATTAGTCCCAAGCATCTATTCTGAGCGAACTAGTGTCATTCGCTATCGCTTTTATGTCACTAAACTGTCAGGAATAGCGGCGGCCCCCCGGGGAGGGGGCTGGCAGAGGGATGAGCGTCCTACTCATGAGCTTCTCTTCCACAGGGACGAGCAGCGATCGACTCGGGGGTCTGTCAGGTAACGGGGCCTGTTAATTGGATTAGCGATCAATGTTTGCCTGCCCTTCCAGGGCGCCTCTTGTGCTTGCGATCTGCTGCCATACTGGGCTCATTCGCCGGAAAACACAATCAGGTGACATTCACTGAGTGAAAGAGGCGTGTTCATGTGCCAGTGCCCATTTTTCTTTTCTTTGCATCGTGCCGCTCTTTCTTGCCGCTCCGTCCGCCCGTACTTCGGCACGCGCTTCCTGACCGGCTCCACACTCCCAGTCTTTCACCTACTTCAGTCTCAATATCTTTGGCAAACTCCAGTCTGCTCGAAAGTTGGTCTCTCTCTCTCTCTCTCTCTCTCTCTCTGTCTCTGTCTCTTTCCCTGACGACAAGGACAGTTCGTCAGAGGGGCCGGCGGGCAAGCCGCGAAGCCGCATAAATAGACTAAAATAGACTAAGCTAGCCTGTCAGTCTGTTTGAATAGTTTATTCACCGAGTTCCTCCGCCTCCAACTCCTGTACCGAAGTTTTCCGCGTTCACACTTTAATACAACAGACTGTCGTCCGAAACCAAAAACCAAACTACGTCAGTATTTCCTTCCTAGTTCAGTCCAGGCCAGGAGGCCGAGATTAGTTCGACTTCGTTATTTTATTGTTGTTATTTGAAAATTTGGGAGATCGGGGAAACGTTTCCAGGAATAGCCTGGTGAACTTGTACAGTGTTGGGTCCACTGGCTTATTGACAGCGTTACTCGGTGCTCGCCAGGGCGTGGTGACTACCGCTCGTCCTCTGAGAGCGGCGCCCGAAATTACTTCATCTCGCACAAGGAGGATCCTCCTTTTTATGATGTCACCGGAGTCAGCCTGTTATTGCGGACGTCTGCCCGGACGTATTGTGCCTTTGAAGATGATCTAGCGGCCGCTTTGCCTTTTATATGGGCTGACGGACACAAGCAATTTGAAATTCCTTTTCCCCTCTTTTCTCATCATCAGTTATCACAGCTCACCAGCCCCCTCCCCCCCCCCCTCTCTCTCTCTCTCTCTGAGAGAGAGACCCCGTCTCCCCTACCGCATCCCCATCTCAGCGAACGCCCACCCAAACAGGAGAAGAAGTAAAAGCGCCTAAGTTGCTGGCTGGAATTGATATGAAGTTTTTACTTTATTTCCTCACAACGTCGATGGCTGGGCATGGCAGTCGAGACGTGATCGATGCGTGGTTAAGTGGCGCGTCGTGCTCCAAACTCCCCCTCCCCAATACAATTGTCGCCTGCCTTGCTTAACACTAACACCCGGAGGGACACCCAGAAAGTGTGCGGTGCTTTCAGCAATGGGCACAGATAGATCAGATTCATCTATCACTCGCAGCAGACAGCTTTGATAGATCTGAAGCAGCGTGAGGTGAAAACAACACCCTGGCCCTCTGTGGCCCATGAGTGTGGTCATTGACTGTAGAACCGGCTTTTCGCGCACCTCCTTCAAATTCACTAGAGTTCTTGGCGCTCTCTCTCTCTCTCTCTCTCTCTCTCTCTCTCTCTCTCTCTCTGTGCACAGTTCTAACCTCCACTGTGGAAGTCCTGTTTCCCCATTTGGCAGTGTCCTGTAGTTATGATTTGATTGCCCGCTGAAACATGTTTTCTTTATGCACAACAAGGCAGAAAGTAGGCTTGCATGTTCAGTAGGACTTGACTAAGTTCGCCCATTCTTATCACGTGCATCAGCTCCTACATGGCCGGTTTGGTGAAAATTGTTGCTAACACATGCAGTTCCGTATTTCAAATAAACCTCTGTGTAGTTAGAAGCCGACAATAACAGTGATAGCCCGTAGGAAGTGCCAGGGACAGCAAACACAGCCATCAAACCACGTCAATGCCAAACAATAGGTTAGTTATTCTTCGAGCTTTTTTGTGGAAGTATACATATCCTTCATGAGCGTGTGGGCGTTGGTTGAGATGAACTGGATGGCAGACCGATTACCACGTGCCTGCTGCCATACACGCCTCACCTAGTGCGGTTTCCGCCTGTCACGCTGTGTGTGTCTGTGTGTGCCTGAACTGTCGTGAAAGAGCAAATTCTAGTTCCGCCACTGGTCATTACGTGGATCTGTCGTCAACTTTCAGGCAAAATTTCAGTCAAGGCCTGTTGCTAGTGTTGGTTTGTTTGTTCGTTTGTTTTTTGTTTTTGTTTTTCGCCTTGTAATGGTATTAGGCAATTGACCAGTAGCATGTGAATTCCTGTGTGGACGCGTGTGAAACATTTGTTGCAGCTCGTCGTTTTCATGCTGGTTTAGTCATGTTTGTCTGGAATGGGCGGAGTGGTTTTTGTCCAGGTCTGCAGGTCAGGTGACCTGGCTGAAAGTCTAGCATAGTTCTACATGATTTGAGAGAACAGTGTAAGTAAGAGAGCTGTAGGGCTGGTCTGGTCGGGATGGACAATAAGGTGAGAGCAAATGCAGCCTGGTGACATGCATGTAGTTTGTGTCTTGTTCTTGCATCGGGGACCGGTTGCCATTTTAGTGGGTCCCGATATAGCCCGGGTACTGGGGGGATTTGTATGCCGTGGCGCTAAGGCTAGTTGTTTAAGGCGGATATTGCAGCTTTGTGGAGTGAAAAGCCAGCTTTCCCTCACCTCTCAGGCGCACGGTCCCAGGCTGCAATTGGATGTGCACAGCGCCTCCACTCTCACAGGAGGAAATTGCAGCAAGGACAAGACTGAAAGAGAGAGAGAGAGAGAGGGAGGGGGGGGGAGAGGCTGGAGCGTGCTGACCAGAATACTTCCCAGATATCCTCCTCCCAGACCACCCACCCCCGACAGCAACACTCGAAAAAAGTTGTGGAATATTGAACAGCGCTGTGATCGGAAAGGGTTTATGACATGTGATGTCCTTTTCCCAGACTGTTAAACATTAGTTTGGAAATCTCTGTCGAATTGGCATCATATATTTTGATAAATGTAATAGAGCATTTGCACAAACCAGTTGTGGAGAGGCTGAGAGATGGTAAGAGACGTGTCGAAGCGTTGCGAAAGGTGTGAGATAGGGGAAAGTCGGGAGGCAGCGTGCCAGCTGACCAGTCAAGTATAGGTGTATGAAGCGTGGTTTGTGAGGCAGTCACTCGGAGTTTTCAGCCCCGCTAATCTTGGAGATTTATTGATTGTTGGACCAGGCGCCTTAAACTGGGGACCTGACTTGACCTGGAACATTCCCTAATCTCGATGATCGATTACCCACGTACAGACCGCGCCTGCCACGAAAAGCAGTATTTTTTTGGTACCGAAGACATTCGCAAACCAGTTTCTCTCTCGCTGCTTACACCTGTTGTGGAGCTCTTGAGCCCGGTATTGGTTGAAATCAGTCATTGAATTGTACTGTGTATTGTCAGAGACTCAAGACCGGTTTAAGCAGCAATGAGTACAGAAAAACAAACATTCAAACAAAAACCACGAGAACAAGACAATCGCCAAAGTGACTGCAGCGTTTGGACAGGTTGTCATCATGAGCTCCTTCTGTAACCAACAAGGCGAAACAAAGCTTAAAACAAAAATCAGCGCAGCGACATCCGGATACCAGATGTGTGTTTTTACCATGACAACGTCATAGTTTCTTTAAGATAGGGTTTGTTATGAATTCTTTTTGTTCCCCCGCAAGTCACTTGACAACTGTTGTGGAGCAAGATGTGAAGATATGCGCCTTTTAGCTGTCATTCCAAAGACCGCATCGAAAACGAAAAACCAAATTTATAAAAAGGAATAAAAAGTTAAAAGGAAAATTCATAGCTTCATATACGGCATACAGGCAGGCTCACCGCCAGCTCAGTCTCTAGTAACAGCCCTACATTCTAAGGTTGGCCATTATATGGCGATATGGCGGGAATGCCTGCCGGACCGTTAATGGGTCGTTTTTGCTTCGTTGCAGGAGCAGGTCGAATTTTATTAATCGTAATCGATGGGTAAACACATCGCCTCTCCCGTGGAAGTTTGCCCTCTGCATTTGATTCGCCTTCATAAACCTGTATGGCGCCCGGGTTTTGGCGATGTACAAACAAGGCTGTGTGGCGCCATGTTTAGGGTTTTTCTCTCCCATATTGTGGCCGCTGTTGCGCCCATTCCTGGTTTTAAAAAAGGTGTTTATTGATTGAGTAATGATTGTACGGCCGAGAGTAACGGCGCTGGCCAAGATTTCTTAGCCGTGCATGTCTGTCGTGCTGCCTTGCAGAGAAACGACTTTCTATTTCAACCAGCACAATCTGCCTTCCTATCACCCAATCAAATTACCATCACTGATACTCAGCCCTTTACACCAATCTTGCTGCACGCCACGTTCCTTCTGGAGGGAGAGAGCAAAAAAGATTGACGAATTCAACCTAGAAGGAATATGAAGGCAGGGGGTGAGTGGGTGGCTTGCACTGTCTGTTGAAACACACACACACACACACACACACACACACACACACACACACACACACACACACACACTCTCTCTCTCTCTCTCTCTTATGGATTCAGCACAAGTCGACAAGGAAGTCCACAGTAATGACATTACCAAAACGGAAATCACACACACACACACACACACACACACACACACACACACACACACACACACACACACATTCTGACATTCTTATCGAGTTAGCCGCTGTTGGAGGGCCGCTGACACCGCTGTCATTGCCGGTCAAACCGGAAAGTCGTAGTAGAGAGAAAAAGTCAGGTACGGTGCATCTTTCTAGAGACGAACTGAACCGTCGCGAACTAGTGATAGAACAAGTAAGAATCGTGCTGATCAGGCTTTAGGGAAATTTACAATTTAAAAAAAAAACGGTCTTTTTTCTGATTAGTCTAGCAGGACGTGGCGCTGTCATCACAGTGCTGCGTGAATCCGATCAATCTGCTAGCAAGAATTTCGGATCTGTTTAAATGGGAACAAGATGGGGGATAAGGGAAATACGTGGCAAGTTACAATGCCATTAAACAATTGTCATTTTGTTGGTTGTCGTCGTGAAAGGGCCTAAAGCCGGAGGGACAGTGGTAGTTGACAGGGACGTGGGCACATAAAGCAGACGACAGCAGCCGTAGCTTTGTGTTTCCAGCACGGATCCCAACACGAGAGGCTCTTTTCCTCGCTGCCTTGAACATCACTCGTGGCGAGTGTGATGAGGCTTTGATTTATTGAGAAGGCTTTACAAGTGACGCGCTTGTCTGAGCCTTCTTGCATCGTGGGTTGTTGAGAGGTGCCGCCAGACTATGTCACTGTGACAGCCAACCCTTCGCCCTGTTGCCGCACCATTTGCCGCGCTAAGCCGCTTGGGACTTTTGGCTGTTTGACTGACGAATGTAGAAATAACGCAGGCCGAGTGGCCGACCAGGGGAATTCATGTGTAAAAGATGAATTACGTCATGGGATAATGCGAAGATGATGGATTGGGTTTTCAGAAGGAACAGAGAACGGTTTAGACGACGGTTTGCATGACGAATATGCGATAATGTCAGGGTTGCTGCTTTTCGTTGGAGTGTTTTGCGGGTAAAGTAGTTTGTGGTACGTTAACGGGAATTTGGGCTTATTAGGGGGGGGGGGGGGGGCATGTGAAGTAATTGGCTGTACGAGAAACCTCTTTCTCTCAATTTCTCTTTGCTACTGGCTGTGCATGACGCAGAATAATTTAGAAATTAAACATGTTCACGATTGTCAGGCCAAGCCCTATCGACGTTAAAGTTACCATACGTCGGCGCTCGAATCTAATGTTATCCAGAAACGTTTCCCAAGAGGCATTTCCAAGTCATCTTCCAGATGTTCGTGTGCCTGTAAGTCCATTAGGTCAAGTCGGGTTCAGCGGCCGTTACTGAAAATTGGTCCTTCTTCACATCACACACGGTCTGGAGTACGGTATGCGGGCACGTACGGGTGTTACGTGCAAGAGACTACCTTCACTGGTGCCTTGGCCCACTTGAGGCTTGCTGATTAGGCGTGCAATTATCTTGCCAATTTACTTCGCTTTTCTTCGCCGGATGGAGGGGAGATGGGATGCACTCTAAGCTCACGGCTAGAACTCTCGTTGAAGTCTCGTTTGCTGAGAAAAAAGTGCTTAAGTGGAGTTGTATAAAGGTATAAAACCTGTTCTCGTCAGTCTTCCTATCACTGTATATACTTTCTCTCACCCCACTCCTGGCCCCAGCCATGGAACCCGAGGAAGAGTACAAATATGTTGCTGAGTAGAAGGATCACAGAATAGTTTGGAAGACGATCACAGTATTATACTGCAAAGTGTGCAGTCGATTGGAGGAAAACCTGATCACTTCAAAGTAAACGACAACCTTCCTGGAAGTTGTTTTACTGCACGATATCACTTTTGACGCAGACTGGTAGCGCATTTACCGCAGACTGTTAACCGCAAGCTGCTGGTTACGAATGAACACTTTGACAAGGAAGCCTGTTGGGGACTTGCCGTCCATAAATCGTAGTCCCTGATCGTCGGCCACCTCGAAACGGCCAATATCGCTTTGACGGTGCATATGTTGGGGAAATGGTCCGTGGAGGATTGACCACAACGCTCGTGCCACATTAGTAGCTGAGCAGCTGTTGGTAATTTGCCGTCTGACGGAACACTTTCTTCTCCTCAACAACATGCACAACTTTGACTCTGATGACTGAGCCGAACATTTTCGGTCAAGACTGGCCGACTGTCACGGATGGACTACGTGCCATGTATTCATGCTGTGAATATGTCGGTCACCACCGATGCAATATCGTGCACAGCACAATGACCGCAGGGGACGGGGGAAGGTCATGGCTGTAGGGTTGGGACAGGGAGGGTGGTGGTGGCGGGGTGTGATGAAGGGACCGTTGGCCAAAATAATGTCTGGGACGCTTGTCAGCAAGAAGACAGATGTGCCTCGGGCGTCACCCCTCTCTGGCGGTGATGGACTTTAGTGTCAGGCTTATATTGCCACCAGTAATTACGTGCCGATGTCGCTGGACGACCATGTCCCGAGCAGGACACAGTAAGGCTTACCCTGATACACCATCACTTGGCCAAGCCGCACGCGCGCGCGCGTGTGTGTGTGTGTGTGTGTGTGTGTGTGTGTGTGATATTTTGGTCATTACAGAACGATATACGTATTTTAGTGTTTGGAGTCATTGATTCGAGAAATTAGCATGAAGGTGCAGCGTGTCCTGCATGTCCTGGGTTTATACAGCTCCGTAGACCAGTTTGCATCCTTTGTCCAACATTACATTTTTGTTTTTTTCATGTAGTGCAGGCACACTCAGCCGCGAATTAGTCTTTGTGGCTTGTGCGGCTTTAAGCCCTAAAAGTATAAACTCACTCACTCACTCACTCATTGGTTACTTCATTCCCCCTCCCCCTCCCCCAACCCCCACCCACCTTCCTCCATTTCTGTCACCCAGCAAGAAGTCCCAACGTTCTCAGGCTGAAAACGAGACGAGGATTTAGTGTTTCAACAGTTCGAAATGGAACTTTCACTTCCCACAGGAAACCCAAACCTCACGGATGTTACGTCTTCTTAACACGGATTCGTTTACAGTTACGGGTATCAGGTTGTGACCTTCACCCGCTGAACTAGTACACAGACAAACGACTTTGTGAAAATCTGATAGGAACAAAAGAGAAACAGTAAGTGTCTACGACTTGGAGTTTACGTGATGTTGCTTGACATCTTCGCCTGGCGCCTCTTGCCCACCACACACATTTAGCGTTAACGGTGACTGACTCCCTGGTTTAGTAGCGGCGTGTTGCTGACAGAGAGGAGTGTAAAACACGGGTATCGGGGGGAGGATCGAAGGCTTTGTGGCAGTATAATTACCCGCTTGTTCAACTGTGCGTCCAACCCCCCCCCCTCCCCCCCCCCAACGCCCACTGACGGTGGGGACAGCCGTTATTTAACGTGACGTCAGCCCGGACTGGACATGGGGCCGATCACAGGCGCTCGCCGAGCTACAGGGGAAGTTCCGAGTGAAAATTGCTTTACCTTTTGCATAACTCAGTGATAACTGCAAGTTTAAGTTGTGTTACATCTTAATGATAATAATAATGTAAATCAAATTAACAGTTACCGCTGTAATTCCGAATCACGCCAAAGGGAGGAACTCTTCCTGTCACTGCCTACGGAGGGTTCCCAATCGGCCGGCTTATCACGCGCCTGTGGAGCGGATCGAAGGGGACGCTGGTCAGAACAGACGGGATGGGGGGAGGGGGGGGGGGGGTGTTGCACGGTTCAAGACTTGTTTGTTCTTTCAAACGTTATTATAATATAGCTCCGAGGCTCAGCGACATTTAGACAGCATCTCCTTTAGGCTATGCATTTGTCTGTGTGTTCCTTTCCATGATGTGTTCAGTCCAAAGCACTGGTCAGCTTGGCTGTCAATGTTGACTGTAGTTTGTGAGAGAGGATCATTAGGACAGCAGCAGCAGCTGTGTCTGTGACAAGGGCTTGGGGATCGTTACAGGGACTGTGCGTGATTGCGTGTCTGATTGCCCGTGCGGATAGCCATTGACTACACACGTTCCCGAACCGGCAACCTTACACACCGTTACAATTGTCTTTCCTGGACTTGAATGCAGTGATCTGACACATCCCTTCCTCGTGAGCGCACGCCGACCCTGGCACGTACACACACGAACCAACATGGTTGAATATGACATGCATTTATTATTGACTAAAGCCTGTATTGGCTCTCCCTCTTTCCGTAGCCGGCTCTGTTTTCGTCTTTTGCGGTTCAGCAAAGCGGAGAAAATTACTGTCGGTGGCCTGACTATACTACACTATAGACGTTGACAGGTGCATACAGATAAGCGTAAATTGGGGGTGCATTAGGTTTCCGTAGATACGAAGCTGAAGCTGTCACAGCTTTCTGCGACTCTGCATGCTTACGTCCAGCCTGATTTAGAGACATTAACACTGGTGTTGGGGAGCCCGACCCTATTCGGATCCAATCTCTTTTATCGTGCGCACTTTTTCGTGCAAACTGTGAATTGAGGTATCAAAGTGGGTAGCGCCAGGCCAGCATGACAGAATTCACCTCACACTAGGGGGTGACAAGATAGGTGAGACTGTTAGAGAATCCAGCAAACAACTGTCAAAAGAGGGGCACCAACTCTTACACAAGGAGAGGCTACTGCGAGGGGGGGCATCAGTAATGGACGGGTATGATAAAAGTGACGGGTTGGGGCGAGAAACCGCCGGCAAAGCCCTGTGATGGATGAAAGCCATAATCGGCACCCCATCAGGACCCCCGATCTGAACGCGGAGAGCTATCGGTGGACGTCTGGCGGCTTAAATGTACCGCGCTATACCTGGCCCAGAAGTTGAGGGTCTTGTCGGGTTCGACTTCAGTTGCAACCGACAACGCTTTCCGTAACATCCGAATTGCCTCTGGCGCTTTTTTCTACCGTGATACTCCCAGAGGGAACCTGACAACGTTTCTTTTTTCTCTACCTGCAAACCCATGTTATACCGTTTACAGGTACACTGTTACAGAAAGGTTTAACAGGAATCTGCGATCCTATCTAACCACGGAACGCACGAACGCTTACAGCAAATATAGGTAACATGGATGAGTGCTGAAAAACTATCATCATCATCATTAACGTACAGTATAACATAACAGAACAGAACATAAAGAACGGTATGCATCAGACGGAATTATACAAAAATATAAACTCGTAAGTGCAGTAATTATGTTTCATATTGAGTATAATCATGTTTATTAAAAAGAGTTTATGAATTGACAAACAGCTGTAATTACAGGAGTTTCGTCCCTTTATCGTCACTCTTTCCTAACGGCTGCCGTCAACCGATTTTGAATTTGGACTACCCAAACATTTTCGTATCTCCAAAGCAGGAGACTTTACTTTGTGCCACTAGAAAGACACCATATCCTAAGTTTGAACCGGATTCATTGCATGTGTAAGTTTGATCGCTTTCTCTGACAGCTTTCCCAAACGGCTTTTCTCTAACAGCTTTAAAAATCCACGCTGGATGCAGTTTCTTGAACACAGATGGACAGTAACAGGGGAAGTGATTCTAGTTTTCTGGCTAAGTAGCCAATATTGGTGGTGTGTGTTTGCGAGAGCCTGAGGGGAGAAGTTGTACAAAACACTAGCGCCAGAAAGGTTTCTTCTTTCTCTGGTCATTGCCACGCAGGTAGAAGAAGTGTTGGAGTTTGGAGAATGATGTGCCTTACATAGTAGTATTGATTGATCGTTAGTACTGTGCGCGCGTGCAAGCTAATTAATTTTCAACATATTGTCTTCATTGTCTTTTCACCCGCAACAGCGATGTGGCGTTTTAATACGCATACAGCGATGAGTATCATTTCCATTTGTCTGGAACATTTTTCCCTGCACTGAGAAGGACAATCACGTTCAAAGTAATCGTTAGACGTTATGAGCCGTAGGCATTTTGGAAGTCCACACACACAAATAGGAAATGTCTTGATCTTAACTGTCCGGGTTTCTACACTTGACTTCCACCGAGCTGATTCCCAGTATGGGTTCTTTGTATTCTAAGTAAATGGCCATTGAAACTGATTTCTGTTTATATTCTCCTTTTATATTCGGATAAAAACTTCATTGCTGTTTCCTGTAAGCGTGATTATTAGACACTCCTTTTTGTCTCTGCGTGGTGCTTAGGAATAGAAAGCCCAGATGTTGTTTTGAAGGAACGCCCGCGTCTGTTTTCTTCAGACAAATTCGGAAGTTTCGCTTGTAAGGATCCTTACCCCCAACGCCCCTCCTACCTACTTCTCTCCCCCCCCCCTCCTCACCTTGCACTAAACACATACCTGATTTAAACAATTTCTGTCATAAATAAACGTATCTATAGAGAACAAAATCTCACCTGCGACAAAGAAAGTCAGCGATGGTATCCCAGTGTGCACCACAGTCCGTTGGAGTCTCCTGGTGTATTTACTTTGTTCAATGTTTTCTTGAATGTGATTGAGTGCTTCTTCTTTGATTGTGAACTTCAAAACAACTTGGCGTTTTTCATCAAGTTCTACAGAGGGCGACACTAGTCCAGAAATCCAGACAATATTTTGCGCTTCCCGGGGAAAAAGAGTTCCTGTCAGTCAAATGTTCGTCGTCAGTATTTGTAGTGAAACTGCTCAGTGAACAGGTATGGTGGACAGAAGCTGCCGGCTGCGTGTGACAGGAGTTCCTCACTGACTGCCGACACAAGAACCGCCCGACACAGCAGGGGCTGGCTGCTGCTACTGACTGATTCCGATTTCTCTCTCTCTCTCTTCTTTCTCTACCGCCCTCTCTACCTCTCTCGCTGTCTCCCCACCGTAATCCGGCAAAGTCACGACTCGACGGCTTGCTTCTTATGCGTTCCTCTCCTGTCGCCTCTGTCTCTGTCTGTGTGTGTGTGTGTGTGTGTGTGTGTGTGTGTGTGTGTGTGTGTGTGTGTGTGTGTACAGAGAGCAGTCTGTGTCCTATGTCACGACACAAAATTACTAGTAATCAGCTTGATGTACCTGCGACAGGTGCTGTTGGCCTTGTCAGTCTGTAGGGCCACTGCAGTGTCAGCACTACTAGACTTCCATGTAGTCAAGGGAGCGAGTCGCAGAAGAGGTCATTTGGCTAGGGGTAATTGCCTTTAACAGGCGAGGTAATGGAGGCTTCCTCAGTTCATATTCCATGGACGATGTGAAGTGCTACCTTTGATGTCACATCCTGGCCGTCGTCTATCTCAGTCTGCTGTCGTTTTGCGCGATAAGAAACACTTGAAGACGTAAAGGAAAAGAAAGTTTGTTGTGAATCACTCTAAACCAGACGTTGGTGAATCTCCTTCTTCTCCGCGGGGAGCGAGGATAAATGAATGGTAGAGTGTTGGCCTTTTTCTCGTTGCCCCGTCATTCATACGTGGTGGAAAAGGAAGTTAAACTCCCAAACACCCACCCCCACCCACACTCCTTCTCCTTCCTCTTCTTTCTTTCTGTCTTTCTTCTTCGTCACATTCGAATTGAAATTCATTTTTTTTTATGGTCGGGTTTAAAAAGTAAAAAATTAACACAGAAAACTTTCTTTAGGCTAATGCATTGCGCCGTTCTTTGTAAAAAGGGCACAAATGATATACATTCTCTGAAGTTCTTAATACATAAAAATAAGTGTTCTTCTTTTTGTTGTTATTGTGGTTGCTGCTGGCTGCTGTCAGTCCCTTGCTTGCTGTCGCTGAAACAACTCTAATGCCCTGAGTTGAGGCGTGAACCTTGCAAGCGTGTCGATTTCGTCCGTCATGATTCATTAACTGTATGCCCCAGTTCCCAAGGCTACTCTGTCTGTTGAAATTTCTCCATAGTTTGGTTTTGCTGTTGTGAAACTTTGGGCGGAACTGAAAACTTGTAAAGTAGGTGATTTACTCACGGCACCAGATACTTTAAACTCAGTGTAGGACTAATGAAAATGAGCTCAGTTGCCACATGTTGACACAGACGAGAAGGCGGAGTTATTCTGGAGGGGATGAGCGGAAAATAGGTAGGCTACTTCTTATTGTGCAATGGCGCGGCCGGCGCTCGCTTCATTTATAGACAGACAGTCCAAATATTGATGCTCCCTTGAGCCGTATTGATCAGGCAGTGTTGGTAGAGAAATGGCTTCCTACTTTATAACAGTTGTTGGTGTTTTCACTCTTCTGCCAGTTGTGAGACCCCATAAGGGAAGTGATAGTGAACTGTTTACACATGCAGCGCATTTCATCTGATGTCTGTTGCTTTAAACCGACCAGGCGGTCTCTTGAACCGATAGAGACTGGGGGGCTTAGGCAGTAAACATGTGAGAGGTGCGTACAGATAGATCACGCCGCTCCATCTATGTGATGTGCGCTTGAGGTGGGGGTGGTGGTGGGGGGGGGGGGCTTCGGGTGGTGGGCACAGGCATACGGCAGTACATGTACCTTCATTGCTTCTTCAACCAGAGAATCTCTTTCCGCTTCCCATCAGTGGTTCAATCTGCGGCCTTCGACCAGTGTCAGGTCCAGAGAGAGGGTATTTGCCAAAGATCACACCTGTAAGGATGATTAAGGGTTAGAGGGTGTCGAGTAACTTCGCATTGGGTCTGGTACATGAGTAATCATGATCTTGGCACACTTGGTTTGTTTGTCGTCAGGATCAGGTGGCGTGGCGTGTTTGTATCAGGGGAAACCACTTGTTTCCAACCTGTGTCGTTAAAGTTACAAAAAGTCACAAAGCCTATCCCTCTTACCCAAACAGTCTGCCACCGGGAAGTGAGCCAACAGAATTAAATAGGCCCTCGTGAAGTAAGTGTGTGTGTGTGTGTGTGTGTGTGTGTGTGTGTGTGTGTGTGTGTGTGTGTGTGTGTGTGTGTGTGTGTGTGTGTGTGTGTGTGTGAGAGAGAGAGAGAGAGAGGTGGGGGAGGGGGCTGAAATGGTCGTGCTGCTGTAAGCGCCTCGTCTGGATCTCCTGTCCCTTGATAGTGTTGAGGACGAGCAGCAGGACACTGATCAGCAGCTCCATCGGACCCGTGCTGTCAAATCCACACCTCGCCCTTCCTCCCAAGGGGGATCACTTCCCAAATCAGGGGGCTAAATTTACCCTCTGTCGCAATCGCTGCCGTCTCGGAAGGGGGACCCGCCACAGCTGAGGGTGGGAGTCGGGACTGAGCAGGTCGGAGACAGAAATAAGGGGAACGACAGGGCAGGCTTGGTAGTGTGAGGTCAATTAGACACGTTGTACATGTAATCAGTTACTGTATCTTACCGCTCCTTACTCAACCGCTACCTGTTTGCACATTGACTCCTCACCTGGGGCTTCGCCAACTTGATGACTCCAGTTGAATGTGTCAGAGCTGTGTGCAGAGCTATTTCCTGTTGGGGTTTTTTTGTTTTTTTTTCCTGCTGATCTCTATTTTCAGACTTGCAGCATGATTGCTTTAATTTTGTTTGCTGGTTTTGCCGCGGCTTGGTGTGTTTTGTCGGTCATTGAAAACAATGATTGAAGTGTCACTGACTTCATGTCAAATGTCTGTAGCCTCTCTCTCTCTCTCTCTCTCTGTCTGTCTGTCACACACACACACACACACACACACACACACACACACACACACACACACACACACACACACACACACACACACATATCCGGACATCTCCATCAAATTGAGCAGATCTTAGATCTACACTTCACCGGATTGTTTTACACGAAGAAATGAAATGTGCACAGACTTTGAGCCAACAAACATCCGGCGTGACGAAGCAAACAGATTAAAATCGAAGGATACAATCACGTCATCTCGACACGTTTCACCGTCTTAGACAATTTACAGGCAGCTGAGATCTTACATCTCCGACACGTGTTGACGCCAGGTTTCGCCACATGTGTCAGATTGCGACAAACGTGCACATCTTGTGTACACAAGCTGCTTATTCACTTTCCTTTAAAGTTTTATTGAGAAAAAAAATCGAAGTTAACCTACTTCAGGTTGTTGCTTTTTGTCTCTCGGCAAGGCGTTAACGTTTCAAGATAATAAAAAAATCAATTTTCAGGGCTTTTCCTGGGTACTTTCTGTCGTTTCAAATCAGCATCGTCGAAGATGAAGCCTCGAATTTCATAAGATTTTACGAGATGAAATCTTGGAGGGAGAGATTGATGAGCCGCTTGTTTACGAGGCGAGCCGGCAGAAATGACAGGCAAATGTTGATAATCAGCTGCCATCAAGAAAACTGACACCACTATTTGCCGTTGATGTGTAGGAAGACCTCACACAGTCGGCCATCAGGACTGGATCCAGTCTTAGATTTAGTTCTTGGGACCTTTTTGTCTGCTTCTTTTTTTATTATTTTTAATCAGTCTCAGATAGGTAGTTAGAGTTGCACATGTGCCGACTGCTCTACACAGGCATTATACAGGCAGTGAGAATAAAGACACTTCATGTGTGAGTTCGTGTCTGCCCTGGCCAAAGGACAAATAAATACTCGTGGGGAGGAAAATCCAAAAGCGTGCAACATTGAATGTTTGCAAGTATCTTTTGACAGGCTACAAACGAACACCAAAAACATTATTGGCAGAACAAAGCTTTGCAAGCACGACAGTTTGGGCAGTTTTGACAGCACAAGAATGTTTCATTGATTTCTTCTTAAATCGAAATCTTGCCAGTACGCAGCTAATTGTTACTGATTGACAGGTCAAATAGTTTGAACGATAAAAAAGAGAAGGAAAGAAAAAGAAAAGAAAAAAAGTTTGGGCGTAAAATACACGGTTTGGACAAAGAAACGTTTCGGCATAGAGAACCATATCAAAGACCGTAGATAATACATATCGACTGCGTTGTTCCTATTCTGTGTAATATGCATGGTGGTTTTAATTAAAAGAGCACGGCATGCATACGGAGTGCAGCCAACAATTTGCAGTGGTCGTCGTCTGGTTACCTTTGTTGTCCTGCTGACACAAGCCTGTGGAGGGATTGTGCAAGTGTTAGACATCACGCCTCTATCACTGCCTAATGATCGACGCCCAAGTAGCCAGGACAAATTGGTTGGTTACACTTCTTTAATCTGGCGTGCGATTCTCAAGCCAGGTTTTTCGGATGGACTGTGATTTGCTGATGGAGCCAAGCTCTTGGCTTAATGTACTTTGTCCGTGACGCAGCACAGCCAAGTTAGCGGACAGTTCCCAGAAATGGAATCGGCGACGGCTGAGTCAACATAACGAATTTGACGGACTGGGGCAGGAGAAAATGGAATGGCAGATATAGGAAGGAAACTGTATCTATTTCAGTAACTGTTAGCCCGTAAACACGACAGACACAAGACGCGCCACTCTGAGCTACAAAACCCAAACGAGATTTACTAAGTGAGAAAAGCCCAGGCTGGGTCACAGGCTTAATGTCGTAGTTACTGATTTACACTTATTTCGCGCCGACAAATAGAGTGGTAGTGTTGCAGGGGAAGGGGGGGGGGGGTGACCATCCACTCAGTTGATGAAGCTGGGGAAACAGAGAGAGATAGGGGTTAGCACACAGTTTGTTTCAGAACGTGTGAGCGGCAGTTCAGCTTCTGGTATTGTAGACAACAAGGTTTTCTTGTTCGTATCTACGTGAATACAAACCAGTAAACTAGAAGAAAGTTAAATCGGGGGAAAAAAGGAAGGGAAGAGACGGCGGTAGATAAATTGGGCAGGCAAATATATTAGACGGCAGATAGATTAGGCAGGCAAATATATCTGTGTCTGTGAGATCAGAGAAGCTTGCAGGATAGAGGGTGTGTGTGTGTGTGTGTGTGTGTGTGTGTGTGTGTGTGTGTGTGTGTGTGTGTGTGTGTGTGTGTGTGTGTGTGTGAGGGGGGAAGCTGTAGCGAGGCCAGTCGTTAAGGTAGGATGATAGTTCGTTCTGTCAGTACAAGCGCGTCCTACAGATTCATTTCGGCTCAGTATCACGTGCCGTCACCGTGCATTACGTCAACCCTCGTGACCCCGCACCCCAGTTACCTCCTCTTGTTGTCAGCGATCGTTTTCTTTCTATTGAGTTCCCCCTGTCCCCCCACCCCCCTCCCACCCCCCTCGTCTGCGACGTCCACTGCAAGTGTGATCTTCAGTCGAGTTTTGACAGCTGACGTGCGCATCAGTGATCCAGCGGAATTGCTTCCCTTTCATCCTCACCGACCACAGCAACCACCCGCATCATCATTCCTTCCCCCCCCCCCATCCCTCCCGCCACCACTACCACCACCACCGCCATAGTCTCTATTGCAGCCTCTCGCCATTTTCTAGGTCTGTTTTAGAGCAGACCGAAGTAAGAATTTCTGTACAGGCTCACATGCGTTGACACTTTGCCTTACTAAAGATGTCCGAATTGCTGAGAATCGGGGTAGACCAGGAAAAGGCAGATCAGTTTCCAGACTGATTGGCTCATCGTAAGTGTTGCAGTGAGAGATTATTCAGAAAGTTATTGTGCTTGTAGTTATTTCAGCGGAATGCCGGTGTTTTGCCATACAAAGCAAATTTCTATATATAGGGACCAAAGAAAATGAGTGATGAATTGATGATGGCTGCTACAAAGAGTAGTGTTAACTTTCTAAAAAGGCGCATTGCAAGTCTCGTTGAAAAATAAATTGTGCGGCGGAGCAAAGCGAGTCTGTCTCCATTTGTTTCTGTTACCGGGATTTAAGAACCAGATAAAGACTAAGGTTCCTTGACCCAAAATCTTCGGTGATAGCATAACATGATTGCAGCTTTTAGTTGACCTTAAAGATGTATTTACATTTTGTTCCGTCTAAACGCACCCGTTCAGATGTAAGGGAAGGAAGTCGGTTTCCGCCCTTTCCCGCCTCACGCGATAATCGCACATTTCCGAGATAGTATGTTTCGATACCAGTAATTTCAACACCTGCCTCGCAGTTACCAATGGGTTTCCTACCAGTTACGTAGCTCTCCGTCAAAATGCGTTTGTGTCATATGCTGGGGCTCTCTCTCTCTCTCTCTCTCTCTCTCTCTCTCTCTGTTTATCCAGACATGAAGTCATCATGTAGTTGTCAGAGGACGGCCCAGTCCATCAGTGTGATCCTCTTACCGGCTGAAGGGGAGAAGTGCTATCTGTCTCGTGGAAAGGTTTGCTGGCCGTAAGAGGAGGACGCAGACAAACAAAGGTGATGCTTCTGCACAAAGGTTGTGTTGCCTGCTGACACATTTGAGGTTTTGACAATTAAGGGGGGACGATCCCCACCACTGGGTGACCGAGTTTCTACGGGTGTACATCCATTTTACGTCAAGCATGCTGCTGCTAATCCGGTACATGTATTTCAAAAGTGGACACGTGATCTTGTGTAGTCAGTCTTGCATTTGTTTTATTTTATTTATTTATTTATTTATTATTTATTTTTTTATTTTTTTATTATTTTTTATTTATTTATTTATTTATTTATTTATTTTTTTTTTTTTTTTTTTTTGGGGGGGGGGGTATTGCCATACAAGCAGATGACTCTCATACTTGTGCATCTCATTTCTGTTGGTGAATCAATGCCCCATACCATGGACAGTACGTCTGTATCTCTAGTTCTATACCACTCCGTCAGACTTGAGTGATGCTCTCGAACTAGTGTCTCGTACTTTTGTCTTTCACTTTTAGCGTCGTCAGCCGCCAAGTGGAGCTCTCAACAACCATTGTTCGTGTATTTCCGGTTTGTCTGTATTTGCCAAACGAATAGTAGTAGTGCACCACCGTATGGCGAGATGGTGCTGGAGTTACCGGAGGCAATACAGATTCGGGCTGGCAGTTCGTACTGTAGCACAGACGATGTCTACCATCTAATTTGTCTTGTGTTGCGTGTTTCTAAATCACTGAGTCACTTTGTGAAGCTTCTCTTGCTGCTTTTATGCTGTTGCGTGCATTTCAGCATCACCCGTTATCGAGCATACAGCGCAGAATTTTTTGGACTCTTGAACCTCTCTGACTTATGATCTACAGTTTCTTTTCTGTCCGAACTCAACGGGTCGCCTACCGCGGCTGAGAATCTCTGAGCCATTTTGCAAATGAAAACACTGTTTAACGATCGCACCCTATTTCACTCTTCCCAACGTCTTGCCACCTATTCATTTGTCGTATGAATTATTAGCAGAGTTCCAGGAGTTCAGAAAAAGAAATTATTTCTGCCTCGTCTCGCTCCATTCCTTTGATTCCGGGTGCCTTTTATAGAACACTGAAATTGATGAGATGAAGGTGGGAAGTAAACGGCAGTTATTTTGTGTAAGGGAGTTACATCATTTTGCTGTTGGCACTCTGGCGTTTACAGAAATTCAAGCGCGCAAGAAATATACATACACGCGCGCACGCAAGCACGCACGCGAGAGAGAGAGAGAGGGGGGGGGGGTGTTTGGGGGTTTAACGCCCTTTTCCACCACATACGGGTGATATCAAAAACGGGGCAACGATTCTAAAAAAAAAAATAATAATAATAAAAAAGCCAGCACAAATATTTGGCCCCAGCCGGGATACGAACTCACGACCCGAGCATTAGAAGTCCAACGCTCTACCATTCGGCCACCTCGGCTCCCCGAGAGAGAGAGAGAGAGAGATTTAAATGAACGAAAGATTCCCAGGAATTGCCGCGTTGTTCACCCCCAGTGCAGTGGCAAAATCTGGAAATCTGGCAATCCGAAGGCAACTTGCAAGTCTACCGATTTGATCTGCAGTGTTTTCATTGACCTCCAGGACCTCACGCACGACAGTTTTGCATGCGAAGGAAAACTGGAAAATGTGGCAGAGAAAAATCCGATTTACTGCCTCGGTGCAGCATGTATCACGTGAGGTCCCAAAACAACAACGGTAATTTTGTAGAGTTGTTTTTGGACTCCAGTTGTCTTGTCTGAACCCAGTGTCTGCGAAATAAACAAAGACGTGTTTGCGTGTCTTGACTCAGAGTGTCAGGTTTGACCTCGTCTAACATTCCTCCGTTTTTGTTTTGTCTCCACCCGACTGGCAGAACTGAGGACATTTTGGTTGGGGAGGGGGATGTTTCTTTTTAGGGGTCTTTTTTGGTTGTTGTTGTTGTTGTTTTTTTTGTTTTTTTTGAGTGTGGTTTTGTTTGTTGTTGTTTTGTTGTTGTTGTTGTTGTTCGTTTGTTTTGGTGTTTTGAGGGAAGGGGGGGGGGGTTGTTTCTTTTGTTTGTTTTTTGTTTTGTTTGTTTGTTTGTTTTTGTTTGTTTGTTTGTTTGTTGTTGTTGTTTGTTTTGTTTTTTTTTGGGGGGGGGTGTTTGGGGGTAGCTAGATAAGGTACTTTATTTTTGGGAGTTCAGCGAGAACATTGAGCATTTGACATTTCAAGAAACTGATGTTTTAATTTCTGAGGTTGGACGTTCGTAACAGAAGGGAAACAAAGTGTGCAAAATTACAGTGAAGCGACACAACTGTCGGTGTTTTTCTAAACATTTTCCTATAAGCAAAATGATTATTGGATCGAGCGCCACCGTTACTGAGACAGAGTGACAAGACGCGAGCGTTTTTGTGTAATAAAATATTGAGAGGAGATCAGGGTTCGGGTCAGCCCTCGGGCGGGTAGAGGGAAGGGGGGTTGGGGAGATGGAGGAGGTGGTGGGAGGACAGGTCAGACGGAAAGTTGTCTGGGTTGGCGAAACAGCCAGTGGCAGTGAATTATTCATGTAGCACAATCCGCCACATGGTCTGGCCACGCCGAGTTGTTGTCAAAAGACAAATTGGCACCAGTGTCCACAGACAGGCCTGTCACCCGCTCCTCAATGTTTCAAGACAGGGCTCGGGACGCGACATACCATTTGTCTTGCTAAAAGTTCAGGTATTTTGTCACTCAGTCTCTGCCTCCTCTGGTTTCTTGCGAATGTAGTGGAAGAGAGAACCAGACAGGTGATACGAAATTTCAAAACAATCTTGAAGATGCATCAGGGATTCACGGCGGGCTGTGACAACTGTATGTCGGCATTGACAACCGTAGGTTCTGACCATCCACGACGCCGTTTCTCTACAAAGTATACCCTTCCATGTTCCTGCTCTACCATATGCCCGACTACACACTCTCCATAATTTCTAAGTATCGTTCTAACAGCAGAGCGTGTCTAATTTCTGACTATTTCTACTTGGACAGCTTCTTAATGTATGGACAGTCTCTAGTCCGACCTTGCGCCCAACGCAGTTTACTAGTTCTGACTAAATCTTAGTTTCCACACCCACGCAAAATCGCGCACTTTCTTCATTTCACCAACAGATGTTGGGATGCATATACTTCGCCAGCGTCTTTGACACTGAAACCCTTAACAAACTGACGATACGGCAACACTAGTGGAGGTATTGTGTAGCACTAAAAGAGGCAAAGTTGAAAGTTGATGGACAGGGTGTCCTGTAAGAAAGCCGTAGCGCTGCCCTAATCAGGTTAGACCTAGTGTAGCGGACAGGCGTAAGTCGGCCCGCCATGCAGGGCTGACAGAAACCTGAACATCTCCTGGACAAATTGCATCACAGCCATGTGTTACGTCGAACATTGTGCATGTCTCATGCTGACGACATCTTATCTTCCCCTCCTTCCCCCCTTCCCTTCCCCAAATCTCCGCCGATTCAGTTTTATGCTTGTAATTATAAGTAGTACCGGGCATTTTGTGTTTGTGCAACTTTACTTGCTGTTCAGAAAGATTGTTGAATGCTGAAAAGGATCTGTCTGTATATTGCCTTTTTTATCCTAGGTTCAGCTCGAATGACACACAGAATGTCAAATCTACCGAGAATCGGGACGAATCACATTTAAACAAACTTGAGTGCCATCAGCAGAACATAAGTTTCATAAAGAATGCATTGCAAGAAGCCACACATTTCACATTTCATGTGTCTGAATGCTAAACGTACGAAAGGAGGGTTTATCATATATTAACTCAGTATTAACTCAGTTCCTACAAGTAAGTTTGGTCGCACTCAAACAAATCATGATTAATTGGTATCTGCAAGGACTTAAATTTGGCTTAGTGGGAGTGTTGAACCTTGATTCTACTCGTGTTTGCTGCAGTAAGAGCCGTCAAGGAACCGTTAATCTTGCCTGATCTTCGCACACATGGCCAACACCGAAAAAGAGTCAAAAACGTGGGATACTCGTGTGCAGTACGAAATGTGCTATTAACCGACTGTCCAGCATACAGTGGAAGAGAGACTTGTACAGTACGAAATGTGCTATTAACCGACTGTCCAGCATACAGTGGAAGAGAGACTTGTACAGTACGAAATGTGCTATTAACCGACTGTCCAGCATACAGTGGAAGAGAAACTTGTACAGTACGAAATGTGCTATTAACCGACTGTCCAGCATACAGTGGAAGAGAGACTTGTACAGTACGAAATGTGCTATTAACCGACTGTCCAGCATACAGTGGAAGAGAAACTTGTACAGTACGAAATGTGCTATTAACCGACTGTCCAGCATACAGTGGAAGAGAAACTTGTACAGTACGAAATGTGCTATTAACCGACTGTCCAGCATACAGTGGAAGAGAGACTTGTACAGTAGGAAATGAGCTATTAACCGACTGTCCAGCATACAGTGGAAGAGAAACCGGCTTGCACAGTAGGAAATGTGCTATTAACCGACTGTCCAGCATACAGTAAAAGAGAAACTTGCACAGTAGGAAATGTGCTATTAACCGACTGTCCAGCATACAGTAAAAGAGAAACTTGCACAGTAGGAAATGTGCTATTAACCGACTGTCCAGCATACAGTGGAAGAGAGACTTGTACAGTACGAAATGTGCTATTAACCGACTGTCCAGCATACAGTGGAAGAGAAACTTGTACAGTACGAAATGTGCTATTAACCGACTGTCCAGCATACAGTGGAAGAGAAACTTGTACAGTACGAAATGTGCTATTAACCGACTGTCCAGCATACAGTGGAAGAGAGACTTGTACAGTAGGAAATGAGCTATTAACCGACTGTCCAGCATACAGTGGAAGAGAAACCGGCTTGCACAGTAGGAAATGTGCTATTAACCGACTGTCCAGCATACAGTAAAAGAGAAACTTGCACAGTAGGAAATGTGCTATTAACCGACTGTCCAGCATACAGTAAAAGAGAAACTTGTACAGTACGAAATGTGCTATTAACCGACTGTCCAGCATACAGTAAAAGAGAAACTTGCACAGTACGAAATGTGCTATTAACCGACTGTCCAGCATACAGTAAAAGAGAAACTTGCACAGTAGGAAATGTGCTATTAACCGACTGTCCAGCATACAGTAAAAGAGAAACTTGCACAGTAGGAAATGTGCTATTAACCGACTGTCCAGCATACAGTAAAAGAGAAACTTGCACAGTAGGAAATGTGCTATTAACCGACTGTCCAGCATACAGTAAAAGAGAAACTTGTACAGTACGAAATGTGCTATTAACCGACTGTCCAGCATACAGTAAAAGAGAAACTTGCACAGTAGGAAATGTGCTATTAACCGACTGTCCAGCATACAGTAAAAGAGAAACTTGTACAGTACGAAATGTGCTATTAACCGACTGTCCAGCATACAGTAAAAGAGAAACTTGCACAGTAGGAAATGTGCTATTAACCGACTGTCCAGCATACAGTAAAAGAGAAACTTGTACAGTACGAAATGTGCTATTAACCGACTGTCCAGCATACAGTAAAAGAGAAACTTGTACAGTACGAAATGTGCTATTAACAGACGGTCTAGCATACAGTGAAAGAGAAACTTGCACAGAAATGCGCTGGGCCCGTATGTAAAAGTCTAGGTTAATGTAACCCACGGACGGCTACGGGCCTAACCCAGACTAGGACAAAAGAAACCAAGAAACAAAATTCTATGAAAAAGGAGGCGAAGAAAGGAAGAAATAAATCCTTCTATAAAGGCATCTTCCCTACATGGTCCACCCCTTGTCGTGGGGTAGTGGCTTGTGTACCTCAATGACCCAGAGAACTATGCCAGCAGGAGCACATGCTCCTGGCAGGGTCACCCAAGCTGGACAGGTCGAAGGGTAGAGGTCAGACGAATGTGGACCACCTCTCCAAGAGGCTAAACGGGTTTGCGTAGGGTTAACAGCCCTACCTGTAAAAAACACCAAGTTACTGAAGCATCGACAGCAACAAACCGAGACATTCACCTGGGCAAGGAAGGGTCTCCATCCCGGAGACCTATGACGCATTGCAGTGAAAGCCGAAAGGAAGCTGCAAGGCCGACCCCCCTTCTAACACCCAGGACAACAACGAGAGTAGCCACATGGAACATCAGGACAATGTATGAAGTAGGAAGGACCATACAAGTAGCAAGAGAGATGAAGAACTACAAGATAGGAGTACTGGGACTGAGTGAGACAAGGTGGCTACAGACAGGACAGCTGAGATTTTCATCGGGAGAGCAGTTGCTGTACTCTGGACACACAGAGGATGGAGCCCCCCACACTGAGGGCGTGGCCCTGATGCTGGCTCCGGAGGCACAGCGGGCACTCATCGGCTGGGAACCTGTCAACTCCCGCATCATCACAGCCAAATTCATCACCAAGAAAAAAGACATCAAGCTGAACATCATCCAGTGCTACGCTCCCACCAATGATGCGGAAGAGGAGAAAAAAGATGACTTCTACCAACAACTGCAGACAGTGATAGATAGAGGAGGAGCCAAGGACATGACCATACTGATGGGAGACTTCAACGCCAAGATTGGATCAGACAACACAGGCTACGAGGACACCATGGGAACACACGGACTGGGACAGATGAACGAAAATGGTGAGCGCTTTGCAGACTTTTGTGCCCTGAACCAGCTAGTAATAGGAGGCAGCATCTTCCCACACAAGCGCATCCACAAGGCCACATGGAGATCGCCGGACCATGTCACGGAGAACCAGATTGATCACATCTGCATCAGCCGGAAGTTCAGGAGATCGTGGCGGGATGTGCGCGTGATGAGGGGTGCCGATGTATCATCAGACCACCACCTTCTTGCAACAACATTGAGACTTCGGCTTAAGAGGCACACCAACGCCAACAACACACAGACCAGGTACAACGTTGGACTACTCAGGAACACAGACACACAAGCAGCATTCCGGATCAGCCTTTCCAACAGGTTCCAGCCACTGCAAGACCTGATAGAAGACAGTGAAATGGACATCGAGACACAGTGGGAACACAGCAAGAAACTCTGGCACGACACATGCGAAGAGGTCCTTGGCAAGAGAAAGACCCAACATAAGGAATGGATCTCTGCTGATACCATCCAGAAGCTGGAAGTTAGGAAAGAGAAGAAAACTGCACTGAACACGAGCCGAACAAGAAGAGCTAAGGCAAAGGCACAAGAGGAATACACAGCAGCTGACAGAGAAGTGAAGAGGAGCACCAGGAAGGACAAGAGGGACTACATCGACAACCTGGCCAGTCAAGCAGAGGAAGCAGCCCGACAAGGGAATCTAAAAGACCTGTACCAGGTGACCAAGAAGCTCGCGGGCAAATTTCAGCAGACAGACAAACCAGTGAAGGACAAGAACGGGCACCCACTGACAACAACGGAGGAACAGCTGAAGCGATGGGCAGAACACTTCAGGGAGCTGTTAAATCGCCCCATCCCTGAAACACCACCAGACATCCCACCAGCAGAGACAGAACTACCCATCAACTGCGACAAGCCCTCTAAGGCGGAGATCAGGAAAGCCATCATGACACTGAGAAATGGGAAAGCTGCAGGGCCGGATGAGATACCAGCAGAAGCCATCAAAGCAGACATAGAGACAGCCGTCAACATGCTGCACAGCCTATTCAGCAAGATCTGGGAGAAGGAAGAGGTGCCAGCCCAGTGGAAAGAAGGGATCGTCATCAAGCTGCCAAAGAAAGGGGACCTCAGGGACTGCAGCAACTACCGAGGGATCATGCTCCTGTCAGTGCCAGGCAAGGTTCTCAACAGAATTCTACTGGAGAGGATGAGAGAGGCAGTCGACCCCATGCTCCGAGACCAGCAGGCGGGCTTTCGCAGGAACAGGTCCTGCGCTGACCAGATTGCCAGCCTACGCATCATTGTGGAGCAGTCACTGGAGTGGAACTCCCCCCTCTACATCAACTTCATAGACTATGAGAAGGCTTTCGACAGTGTAGACAGAGAGACACTGTGGAAGCTGCTAAGGCACTATGGAGTTCCCGGGAAGATCATCTCCCTGATCCAGTGCACCTACCAAGACATGAGCTGCAGGATTGCCCATGCTGGCCAGTTGTCAGAAAGCTTCGAGGTGAAGACCGGAGTCCGCCAGGGATGCCTGTTGTCCCCGTTTCTCTTCCTCCTGGTCATCGACTGGATCATGAAGACCACTACAGCAGGCAGGAAAAACGGGATACAGTGGACACTCTGGACGCAGCTGGACGACCTCGACTTCGCGGACGACCTGGCGCTCCTGTCTCACAGCCACAGCCAGATGCAGGACAAGACTACATGCCTTGAAGCCACATCAGCTGGAACAGGGCTCAAGATCAACAGGAAGAAAACCGAGCTGATGAAGATCAACACCACTGCCAACACACCAGTCACAGTCGGTGGAGAGCCCATCAGGGAGGTGGAGTCCTTTGTCTACCTGGGGAGTGTGGTTGATGGACAGGGAGGCACAGACCGAGACATCACAGCCAGAATCGGCAAGGCAAGGGCAGCAATGGTCATGCTGAAGAACGTCTGGGCATCCAAAGTTGTCAGCATAAGAACCAAACTTCGCATCTTCAACTCCAACGTGAAGTCAGTTCTGCTCTACGGATGCGAAACATGGAGGACAACGAAGACGATGCAGCAGAAGATCCAGACATTTCTCAACACCTGTCTGAGGCGCATCTTCAACATCCGATGGCCAGAGAAGATCCGGAATGAAGAGCTGTGGGAGCGAGCGGGGCAGGAACCAGTGGCCAAGCAGATCCTGCAGAGGAAGTGGGGCTGGATTGGACACACCCTCAGGAAGCCAGCATCCAGCACCACACGCCAAGCCCTGACATGGAACCCGCAGGGGAAAAGGAAGAGAGGCCGGCCTCGCAACAGCTGGAGGCGGGACACTGAGGCAGAGCTATGTAAGCAGGGGACCAACTGGACTGGAGTGGCAAGACTAGCCCAGAACAGAGTGCGATGGCGAAGGGTTGTCGATGGCCTATGCTCCATGTGGAGCCAAGGGCCTAAGTAAGTAATAAAGGCATCTTGCTGGAATGGACCCGCTTCCTGATTTAAAACAGAAAACAACAGAAAATGTAACCCTAGAGCTAATTTAGTTCGAGGTTAGACTCTCTCCCGGGGCTAAAATCCGTAACCTCAACTTCTACATACGGAGCCTGAAAGCAGAGAAGCCATGACGTTTGAGTACTAGCATGTACCACTCAGCCTGGAAACGCACCGTGTGCCCTCTACGTCCACAGTGCCTCGATTAACCAAGTTCTGGCAGGTTGTTTACTGGAAAGAAAAACACAAGGCCTGAAAGCGACTGTCATTAGCCGTGTTTGGCCCCTCTTTTATGGCGATGCCAGATAAGGATCGTGGTGAGGACTAAACGCATGGAGATGACTGCGCCAATCAATGGGTTGCCCTGGACGCCGCAGTCATCGCCCTGATTGCCCCTCGCTATTGGTGGCCCGTCATTTGTGACAGACCGCCTTCCCTCTGTCATTGGGGGACCCAGACACGACGTGCACATTTGCAAACAATTCGCCGTGAACAGAAAAGGAGGCTGGATTATCGACCGTTAGCCGAATACCAATCGAGTGCAATCACTCGAGGCTGGCTCGGGGTATTGGCGCTATTTGGCGGCGTCCAGTTGTGGGACTAAAGTGCGCCTAGTATTGGGACCCGAGGGTATCGCCGGCTGTTAGACTGCTTGTCGGGGTACTTACCTACAAATGATCAGTAATCTTTCGAAACTATACTTAGGGGTTGTGTCTTGGTACTTGGTGTCTTGAAACTGTCCGATGTTAGTTTATTGAAGTTCTGCAGGATTTCACTCGTGCGTTGTGGTGTTACAACAAGCATGGCTTTACTGTTTGCTGCGTGGACTGGCCTTGCACCCACAGATCGCACGTAAACCAGCTCAAGACAGCAGTCAGTCCTTTCCAATCAGATAGCGACAAAAACACTTTATGCACACATTTTAGCACGCCGGTAGCACACTGTGGTAGAGCGTCGTGTTGAGGAAGGATGGAGGGCAGGTCTACTCGCAGTTCTTCCTCACCGACTGGTCGTAAACTTTCGACAGGTAAGCAAGCGGCAAAGCGGGGCGATCCATCGCGCGAAACGTTGGGGTGGAGGACGTAGATCTTTTTTCTGTCAGCTTACGTTGGCCTGGTTATGTCCCTTCAGTCATATGTAGAAAACTGCGCACTTTTAGACTCCCGAAACCAACGCGCTTCTTTGACAAATAAATGCGAAGCGATTTTAACAGTGTGCGAATGTGTAGCAGGACAAGAGTTCCGGAATTTACAAGAGAATGGGCGCTGTTTACGGTGTGACAGGTCAACGTTATCAGTAATGGTGTTATGCACATATCCAGCTTATCCTCCACAATCACGCCGCCAGCTGATTCCATTGGAACTCATCCTCACAAGCCTCGGCGCCAGGTCGAGTTGGGATACTCCGAGGAAGACAGTGTAATGTGGAAAATATGGCCGTGGAGGGAAATAAAAGGGTCTGCCTGATCTTTTCAACTCAAATGAGGCTGAAAATGGAGGGAGATGTTACTCGCTGCAGTTTGGAAATGTCTTTGAGGTACAGAAGCAATCCGGAGATCTTCTGGGATTGGGCCAGGATGGGTCACTGTGACCTGGCTGGGAGAGAGAAAAACGCGAGAAGCTTGTGTACTTGCACTGTAAATAGGTGCTCTGGGGCGGAGGAATATCGTGATGCTACACATACATGGCATACACTCTAACAAGCAGTAGCAGCATTTTTTCACGTTCACCCTGATTACATGTAGGGGGAGGGGCAATGGTGCGAAAGGGGAGGGGGGGGGGGTAAGAGGGAACTAGAAAGTCGGTATGTTTATCAGGAGGCCTAGAGCCAAGCATTGTACGGTTGTTATCGGTACCACCCCTAACGAAAGGCAACAGTAAATCGAGTTGACCTTTCCTACAGATGAACAAACTCATGACAGAACAATAGATTGTTTTGAGAGAGAGAGAGAGAGTTCATTCTCCCGTGTGTGTGTACTCAGTGCTCTGTTTCTTGCTGGTTTTGAAAAGGCTGGCCTGTAGACGGTGTCGTTGAAAGTTTAATGAACCGTTGTTTGGCTGTTGTTGTTCACATTCGTAAGCCCAAGTTTCCTACCGTTGTTTGTGAATGAATATATTGATTGCTCGAAACGCCGCGTCATTATATGTCTAGTCTGGCATTTCATGGGGAACTTTAAGTTCAGGGAAGATTGAAAAAAAAAGGATAAACCTGTCAACCAGTTCAGCCATGTGTGTGTGTGTGTGTGTGTGTGTGTGTGTGTGTGTGTGTGTGTGTGTGTGTGTGTGTGTGTGTGTGTTTGCTCAACTCATGTCTTTTTTTTCTTTCTTTCTTTTTTTAAAGTGACAGACAAACTGCTTTTTTCACTGGCTTTAAACTCACATCGTCGTTGCTCTTTTCCATCTGTCCGTGTCTACAGGATTTGGTGTGTACTCGTTTTGCATCTTGGTGTGTACTATTATGTTCCCATTGACGTTTTAGTGACGTAACAAAACTTGCAAAGGCGCTGTACCCTGCAATACCTTAGTCTTGTCCCTCTACCATTCTGCCTTCATCATCAAAGCCACCGTACCTCCATCGCCTCCCCTCCCCCCCCCCTTCCCCCTCTCCAACCCCTATCGAACTGTGCAAAGCAATGCCTCTATGCTTCATCAATGCCTATAGATGGTCATCTGAGCAGTGTGCAGTCTTGGGGAGATGGATAGTTCTTGCTGCAGGCATAGACGCCCGTTACATCAGGTGCAATCGAAATGCCCCCAAGACGGAGCAGGGGTCGACACAGGGTTGACTCAGCCATAAATCCTTCTCATGGCCGCCCGGAATGTCGGCAAATAGCGTCCTGTGGTGGTCACAGTTCTGCAGTCACTGTCACCGTGTGACCTTTTTGTGGACCTCTTGTTTTTATGAGAATATCTAGCGTTAAAGGACCAGGGAGGGGTTTAGTTTGAATGATCGACAGTTTCAAATACTGTATAATACACCAAGTCTTTGGTAGCTGTAAAATACACCAAGTTTTTGGCAGCTGTAAAACACATCAAGTTTTGTACAGCAGTATTATACATAGAATTCTTGAAAGCTGTTAAACACACGAAGTTTTTGACTGCAGCAGAATACACCAAGTTTTGGGCAGCTCTATAATACACCACGTTTTTGACAGCTGTAAAGCACACCAAGTTTTTGACTGCTGTAAAATACACCACGTTTTTGACTGCTGTAACATATAGCAAGTTTCTGACAGCTGGAAAACACACCAAGTTTTGGACAGCTGGAAAACACCAAGTTTTTTTAATGCTGTAAAAATACACCAAGTTTTTTATGGCTGTCAAATACGTCAAATTTTGGGGGGTTGGAGTTCGGCGTGCAGGGCTTAGGGATGATGGTGGTGGTTTGGAGGAGGGCAGGGGGGGGGGTGGTGTCAGATCAAACTGGGGTGTCGATGGGCGAATTCATGCATGTGTCAGAGAATTCATAACTCTGGATCCCATAGTGCCATTAAAAACTCTTAAAACTTCTTAACCTAAGTCCGCTACGTACCAAGTTTAGACCGTTGGCATATTCCCCGCCCTGAAAGAAGAACTTGAAAGACAACAAAGGAGACACAGAACATACGGCTCTACCTCCCTCCCGTGGTAAAACGCCTTTCAAAAGGAAAATGTCTGCGTGCTTCAATCCTCTAGACAGACTAGTATGCCGCGAACAAAACCCTGGCCTCCCGCCATGCACCACGCTTCCGGCAGGCTTCTTTTGTTTGGGAGAAACATTGGTCTCCACAAAATCTGTACATGAATGCTAACAAGCAGGCGATCACGTAGCCTTCAGATCGTGAGTTGTGGCCCTTGTCCCCAATCGTTAAAATGTCGTTTGCGTGATTTGAGAGCGGTGTACTTTGCCTCCACACGCACAAGACAAGTGGTGACCGCGGCAGGTCTGTCCCACAGGGCCCAGTCATCATCCTCTTTTACTTCCAGTCGCTACAGCGGCTTCACAATTGTTGATTGGAACTTAGCACTTGAGTGCTGAAACGTACTATACTCGACCAGTTTTCTCGTCCTCCCGCCTCTCCCACAATGACTTTGTCTGGTACTATGAATTGGTTTATAGCAGACATACTTGCGGGGGTGGGGAGGGGAGGGGGTGGGGGACTGCGATGTTCCATTTCGGCATCCGGTGTTTTGTTTGTCTGTGTGCTTTGTTGCGGATCTTTGGGTTTGCTTGTTTGGCCGTTGTTGACGTTCTTGGTTTGTTATATTGTTACCAGTAGAATTGCCACTTCATAGGAGTGACTACATGGAAATCAGACATTTATTTTGTTTGTTTTTGTTGCAGTTGTTCGTGAGCTTTTTAAGACTTGAAATGTTTCATGTGGTTATTGTATGTCTGTGTCACAGAACCCCCGAGCAATGTCCCAGTGTGGTGTCGCTGCTGTCCGAGAGCTACAACCCGCACGTGCGTTTCGGGGCCGCCATGGCGCTGGGCATCGCTTGTGCCGGTACAGGACTCAAGGTCAGTTCTCGGAACCCTTAGCGTGGTGTAGGTTTTGTGGAGTCTGTCAGATAGCGTATGTCTATATGTACACACGTTCTTTTGTTGTTATCGTTGTTATTTGTTTGTTGTTTTAGTGTCGATTATACTTTCATTTTCATTTCTCATTGTCGGGCAGGTTTGCGTATTCGTTTGTGTTCGTCTCTTGTAGCCCGACCGCGTGATCCCGCAGATTACGTTTTGCTGGAGGGTTTATCAAGTCGTCAAATTGCAAATCGGTCACCATTCACCATTGACACCATTCACCAGCCAGACGTCCGCCAGACCGTGCTCCGCTTTCACCACCGCCACATTTGCATAGGAACGTGCGTCCCACAATAGTGTGGACAGGCACCTGACAGGACGGTCCGGACACTTTGCCTTCACAAGACCTGGCTGGCAGGGTCATCTGCCTTCTTAATACCTCGGCCTCTACATCGATCCGAGGAACTGTTGAGGGCGGGATGGGCCTAGGGGGATGGGAGTCGGATTGGTCGTGAGCCCTGATTTGTGAGCAAATCGGTGAAAAGGTGAGGCCGTTACGTACGGGCGCGATCGAAGGCGGTTTTCCTGATGACTAACTGATTGAATTGTGTTGCTCGCTTTGACGAGATTCTCGTCGTCTTGACGAGATTTTCGCTGCGGGATTAGTCTGGTTTCTTTTTGCCCTCGCCAGGCGATGCGGTCGGTTTCTCGTTTGTGTCAGGTACTGATAGATGCTCTCGTTGTTCGGTCATTCTCCTATCGCGTGATTCACACTTGTAATGCTGGCCTCTCATAGACAGCCTTTTGGCGGATGTTGGTAAGTGTACACGATAGCTCAGCCGTGTGACACTGCCCTCGACAAGAGTTACACTCAGAGGTTATCTACCGTCACCTGGAAAAAAAGGACTAAGCGGCTATTGGACCCCATGGCGAGTAGGCTCTTTTGACGAGAGACATGTTAACGTTTCTTCAGATGATGGTAGATGTGCGTTAAACATTCAGGGGATACTGGCTCTGTGCGGGTGTCGGTGGAGTGGGGGGGGGGGGGGCAGGGGGGCATTAAACTCATACTACTGTGTCAATTCGCAGTATACTGTGACACAATCGAAGGGGAGAGAACGATGAACGTGAGCTACCGGGAAATCAGAGCGACCCAACTTGCTGTACCACAAAACGTCCAGCAAAAAGGGGAAAGGGTGTTGTGTTTCGAAGGATAGGTGTGATTTGAGGATTGTGGGTCTGTGTGGGAGGTGTGCTCTGAAAAACCCGCTAAATGTGTTGGGGGAGGCAGTGCACTCCTTTGGTAATTGCATGTGCCATAACTGACCATAATTATTGTTTTTTGAAGGAAATATTACAGTCCTCAGAGAAAGTATGGCACATGATTGAAGCATTTTTGTTGGTGGTGGTGGTGGCTTTTTCAGGGGATTCATATCTGTTGGATGTTCTATTTGCGCTCACAGATTTTTTTAAAAGCTCCCCACATCGCTGCAAGCCTCTGACTTATTTCATACTCCCATATTTGGAAACCTAAGACATGCTGCACACCCAGGAGTTGGGGGGGGGGGATACTTTGAAGATGTAGGTCTGGGGGATGATCAGACTCTGTCCATTCAGCTGATCCCGCATTTTCTCTGCTGCTCTGTTATTGATGGGCACAACAGGCTGTCTTTCCTGGTGCACCATTCATACCACGGACTTATTTTGCTGTTTCCATTTTGGGCAGACATGCTAAAGAGGACTGGCGGTGTGACCTAGTGCATGCCATTATCCCTTTATCCACCCCCCCCACCCCCCCCCCCCCCCCCCCCCCACACACACAGAGGGGGGGGGGGAGAGAGAGAGAGGGATTTGAGGGAGGGGGAGGGGGCTAGAAAAAATGCCTCACACACGTATTATTCTTTCTCAAGATCACTGAATTTCCTAAAATTGGCCAGTTAAATTTGCTTTGTGTCGGAACAGGTTTTACGTCATAGCCCCAGGAGATGAGACCGGCTGAATCCGGTTCCGTGAAAACAGCACTAATCGAATTGTAGCGTGCTGCGAAAACTCAGTGGGAAACTTCACAACGTCATGAGGCGGGTCGTGAGAAAACAAATCACTTTCTCGTTTTTACAGGCTGCAGTTAACGGGTGATATAAGAGGGGCTGTGTTCCAAATAAGAGTATCTCTTATCCAAATGGAGGGAAGGGTTTGGTTGGGTGTTTTTTTTTTTCCTCACTTTTTGTCCTTTCTTCGTGTTTTGCCCTAGGGGAACTTTCGCAGATCGTTTGACTAGGCGAGCCTGCGATCGGATTTATCATGGACACACACGCGCACGCACACGCACACACACACACACACACACACACACACACACACACACACACACACACACACACACACACACACACACACACACACACACACCGTGACGCACGCACGCACACACACACACACACACACACACACACACACACACACACACACACACACACACACACACTCTCACACACACGTGTATACACACACACACACACACACACACACGTGTACACAAACAGGCACACACACACACACACACACACACACACACACACACACACACACACACACACAGAGGGGGAGAGAGAGTGTTATTCGTAAATTAAGATTGATCACAAAATTTGACATACGCATATGCCCTTTGAATAAAGCGGATGCCTAGATTTATGTCCCATTCAACCAGGAACCGCCCGCCCTGTGCTCTACAGACTGTAGTTTACATTACAATAACTAACATTGAAAGTTTATGGAGTGCTGGGTTACCAGTCTAATATTGAAATTTATGTGAAAAACATTGATTTAATAGGCGAAGGGAGACGTGTCTTGGCAAGAAGGCCATTTGATTGAAATCACCTGTGGGATGGCGTGTCGGAAGGGATCATTATGGTGGTCATTAGGCCTGCTTACTTTTCTCCAATACTACAGCTTGAGTACATACTAGGAAGCAATGATCACCTTGCTAGTGTTTCACGTCTGATCGCATTATCTTCGGTGGCAGTTCTTGCATCCCTTTACATAGCAGGGCTGTGTGAAATGTTTGCCGACTAACTGAAGTAGAGAGAACTTTCTGCCTGCTACACCAGGATACAGTATTTCAAACTCTGGCCGGTCGCCTCTTGTCGCCACAGTTAGGATAAGTTTCACCCCGCCAAGAATGTAACATATGACTACTGATGAAGCCAAAGACTAGTGTACAGCTGCATCCTGAAGACTCAATTCAGAATGCGAGCTTCAGTACAGCTGTAATGCGAACCATGTTACATCAGTATCAGAATCGACAGGCGTAGGTCAGGAATGTAGTAAACATTTGTTGATTCTTGTACTGTGTGAACCTAGAGAAGCAATGCTCGGACCCCCAAGACAAATTACCGATGCAGTCTGTTGCTGGCAGAGAGAGAGAGACTTTTGACATAAGGTGCTAACCCCCTATTGACAACAGACGCTGCCGTGTAGCGAACACGAACATATTCTGGGTGTAAACACCACCCCAGGTTTCTGCAGCCCATCATTCTCACAACACGTCGAGGTGCATGCCTGGCATGAGAAACATCCATACCAGTGTTTGTGGGCTGGCAGTAGCAGCGCGTAATAAGTCACAGCAACAAGAGGGAAAAACGTGAATGGGATGCACGTGCACAGTGACGTCTGAAGATGTACAAGGAGCGCGTGGAATATGGTCGTCTTCATCTGCTGCTGGATCTGCTATGTTCTTCGGTTGTGTCCATATGTAGACGATGTTAAAACAAGGTACATGTACACGAAGTAAATGAACGAGACCGGTACACGCAGGCCGAAAAGTCGGAGTCATCCGACATCAGTCAGAAACCATGCAGTCTAACTGGCCATTCAGCTTCTCTCGCTGGAGGATAAAGGGACTGTTTTCAGTGAACAAACCACTCGATGTCGAGAGCAGATCAGTGTCATCGACTCAGTCCCAACGCTTTCTGTGACATCCCCGGTTTCCACAGCTTAAACCATTCGTCCAGATCTGGCCTCACAAAGCGTCTGGATGTAGTGATAAAACTCCCCTGGGTTTCCCTAACAGCCCGCCGCGACACTGATCGCCTTTCAGTGTGAGTGCCTCTTGCAGGATGTGAGAGTGGAGTGGAGGAGTTCTGCGACTGTCGTAATTCTCCGCCTGTTTTCCCCCCCGCACCACGACCCGGCCCGGTGTCGGACACGGGGGCTGCTTTAGGAGTTGCCTCAAATGGAAGTTTGGACCGTCGACAAGATCTCACACTGGCTGGTCTGAAAGGGGAAGAAAGGCAAGCAGACGTTGGACAAGGAGATAGATCTTGTGGATGGGATCTGGGCGTGGGTATGGCTGGCTGGCTGGCTGGGATAAAGGCGGAGTTGCAGTGTCACGGTCGGCTTACCGAATGTTGGTTACGCCGAATAGAGTGGAACTTCTAAACCCCTTTGGCTTTGGCAAGGGTGTGTGTGTGTGTGTGTGTGTGTGTGTGTGTGTGTGTGTGTGTGTGTGTGTGTGTGTGTGTGTGTGTGTGTGTGTGTGTGTGTGTGTGTGTGTGTGTGTGTGTGTGTGTGTGTGTGAAGTACCTATAAACTCTCAAGTAGAAGAATCACACAAGCACAAAATTCCTCTTTGTCTTCTCTCGTATCTTCCCGCCTTGCTTCCTGCTGTTTGCGCTCCTTTTCCCCAGAAAGTTGAAATTGTTATTCTTCTTGTATTGTTTTATAATGGCCGTATAATTTATTTAGATTGAAAAAGACTGATTGCTTTACAGGGGGATGTGGTGGCACTGTACAAAAGTAATGTATTTTAATCATTTCTATTAATGTCATTACGATGGTGTTATCAGTAGCTCCCAGGTTTCGTGTGTCCTGAGTACGTCACTATAAATCTGTTACATGATGTTAAAAAACGGACTTGACAAAGACACAGATGCATCTTCAAAGAAAACCTGCTGCAGGGCATACGTCATAATCCGCGGGCAGTAAAGTTCAAAGACAGACAATCTCGCTGTTTTTGCAGCGTTTCATTTCAGTGAATTGGAGATCAAAGTATGCTGTTTTCGGCCAGTATGACACGCAACGAGAATGTTTTTAGCTTGAGGAGGCTGTTCAGTATTTTTGTCGTATGAACGCCACGTGCATGATATCCGATGGAAGATAAAATGCTAGAGCCTGTTTGTCATATTTTTGGAACTAAGCACCTCTCTCTTTATTGGCGAACCCATTTGTTTCATTGCCTCTGAGGACTTTTTACTGTTTCCTTTCTGAGCAAGATAAAGGATTAAGACAAATTATATTATTTCTGTTCTACAGGTGCATATTCCGTATAATGTCGTAATTGATATGCTGTGTTTTGGTGTCGAGATTGCTTAAGATCTCTCTCTCTCTCTCTCTCTCCCCCCCCCCCCCCCCCCCCGTAGGCCAAAAGCCTAACTGAAATAAAGATTTGTCATTCTCTCTCTCTCTCTCTCTCTCCCTCCCTCCCTCTCTCTCTCTCTCTCTCTCTCTCACACACACACACACGCACGCACGCACGCACGCACACACACACACACACACACACACACACACACACACACACACACACACACACACACACACACACACACACACACACACACACACACACGCGCGCGCGCGCCTGAACGTTCAGCAGCGCCGAAGTGGGTTGGTCGATACGACTGTTATTGTAGAGGTTGGCATTTCTCAATGAAACTGTCGATCGATTGCGCCACTCCGGCATTGAGAGAGAGAGAGAGCTCCCGGCGCTGTCTAGCCGGCCAGTTGAGCGACCCTTTCACAAGCTTTCCCCGTCCACCTTCTCCGCTCAGCCCTTCACGTGGACCCGCTGGGAAGCGACAGAAGCTTGACAGGGCTTAGCTGCTGCAGATCGTCCCCAGTCACCATCGCTTGTTCTAGCCTCAGATCCTGGGACTTTCACGGTTTAACCGTTTTAGACACCCCCAGCCTTTGAATTCCCCATGCTGTACATTAGGTCCGATATTCCACATATTCCCCCCCTTCCCTACCCCCACCCCCTCTCGCATACCTTCGTTCTCACCATGCATTGTAGACAAAGCAGGCATTGTGCCGTATCAGGCTGGTCCCAGGACAAACATTCATGTTTTTGTCTGAGGACAACGCTCGATTCTTTCGCTTTGTGAGGTCTTGTGCTTGTTTTCGTCTTCCATCCAGCGGGGTATCATTTAACTGAGATTGCAGGCCATCAGCAAGTCTGTCTACCGCCACCCCCACCCCCACCCCTTCCCCCTCAAGATCTTTCTGCAGATTGACAGCTTCACATTGTTTCGTGATTCCGTTCTGAGACTGCCTGCCATGCAAGCGTGTTGAGCACGTTCAGGTGCGGGCAAGAATGTGGATAAAACTTTTTTTCAGTAGGTCTTTGTTTGACAAAGGTTAGCCTACCGCTACCTCGCCCAGTAAACCTAGAGCGGCATTCTGCGGAACGTTTCTGAGCTTCAGTTTCAAGTGCCGCAATGGTCTTGCCCCTAGACGGTAGGTCTGTCTTCTATATAATAAGCGGCTAGCGTCTGTGTGTGTGTGTGTGTGTGTGTGTGTGTGTGTGTGTGTGTGTGTGTGTGTGTGTGTGTGTGTGTGTCTTTGTCTGTGTCTGTGTCTGTGTCAGGGGTTGGTGTCCAAACGAGTCAGCCGATTGCCACCAAATTTGCCATGAGCCTAGAGGGACACTTGGGGGGGGGGGGGGGAGAACATAAGATAAAGAAACAAAATAAAGTCTATCAAGTTTGGTGAAATTAATTCTGAATTTAGTTTTGCCACAAATAGTGTTTGAAATATAATAAGCGGCTAGCGTCTGTCTGTGTGTCTGTGTGTCAGGGGTTGGCGTCCAGACGAGTCAGCCGATTTCCACCAAATTTGCCATGAGCCTAGACAAGTAACAACAAGTAAACTGGTATACATGTATACCCGAGCGAAGCCGGGTACTCTGCTAGTTATTATATGTTCGTGAAGAAGATATTTGCTGCTTTAGTTCCCGTCCTGACACAGGAGACGCGATGCACCCAGACCCGGGGTAACAACAGTTGTGAACAATATTTTTCTCCACCTCAGACTACACAGCTTCTCGCCGCATGTTCAGAAGTTATGCATTCGCTTGCCTCCTGCTTCTGCACATCTTTCACCGCTCTGGCAGCTCCAGTCATTGAAAGGATGACAGATAAAGTATAACAGATTGAAAGAGAGAAGGAGGGTTACCCTGTGACCTAGACGTTAAGAAAATTGCAAGGCCTGTGCGAACGTTAGCTATATTTCGTCAGATGTTGGAATGCGCGGTGCAGTTAGCGATGCGCGTTTCCCCAGGTGTCTAGAGGTGTGGCACGATCACCTGACTGAAGACGGGCTGATTGCGGGACTTCTGCACGACAACAAACACAGCATTCCACATCCGCCATGGCGCACCGTGCAGTCTTCCTAACGTCTACACTTGCACAAGTGGCGGGCCCACCAAAGTGGTTTCGAAATACTGGCGGCTTTAATACTGGCGGTAGAGATGAATACCCGCGATACTACTGTCTATCCCAGTTCAAAACTTTCTCATGAAATGAGAGGGTGGGGGTGTGGGGGTGGGGGGTGGGTAGTGAATCGAAAGCATATTCTGTATTTCTCTTAGGCTTTAAATAAGATTTTGTACATGCAATGTGGTACGATTCCTCGTGTCAAGGGCGTTTGGCCAGACTTGTTTCAAGTTAAAGAACGAATAGGGTGATTGGGGGGGGAGGTTACACTGAGACAGGGCAAAGTAGAGTCTTCCATCTGGCTATAACAGCGAACATTAGAGACCGGATGTAGTTAAATATCACAGTTTTGTAGCAGCAGCTTCGCAAATTGGTCCTGTTGCCCTGAATATTGAATGTTTTGGTTTGGTGATGTTTGACGACGTAGAACAACCAGTCTGCGTCGAGGAGTCAGAAACTGCCACGTGGATCAAACTGCAAATTGTCCCCCCTCCCGGAAGTGGACGATGTCCGAGATGAGACATGCCCCCAGAGCTTCCATACCGACGATACGGGATCTGTTTCTCCAGCGTGCAACTGTCTGGCGTAAACCGGCCATTAGATCGGAAACCCATGCCACTTTCTTGGTATGTAGCTGTGTAGGGATGCGCTGTGTAAATTATCGGTGGGCCTGCTGCATGTTCTGTTGTGTCACTGGCACCTCGCCGGACTATGTACTGTTTGGTGAGGGGGGTGATTATCAGTAATTATTGTTAGCTGCCCTTGTAGTTGTTAACTTGTTACGAAATACGGGCGTGTGGTTTCTTGCACGTCTCACCAAAGCCAACACTCCCGCCCCCTTCCGCTAACGCCCGACACAATGGTGCCAGTGTTCACTGGAGATACAATGTATTGCACCGCCAATGGATGCAGATAACATGCACTCCTTTTATTTGTAATATATGTCTAGAGTTGTTTGAAGCACGCTTATCTGTAGTTCTCCAGTCCATTTCTGTGTTCTTCAGATGGTCTTAAACACGATGTCTGTACCTGAACCTTTGCACTTTGACGGGCCTTCAGCATGCCCGCTTTGGAGGATGGCTCAACATTATGCAATGTTCTCACTCAGCTCAGCCGGTAGTGGCGCGATTCATACTCGCAGCTTTCTCCTTCCGTTGTAACACTGCACATACTCCGTAATTTAGCAGCCTATACATCATCTGACATCATCATCATCATCATCATCATCATCATCACCATCGCATATGCTGCGAACTGGTTTATTGCGCCTAGGAGATGATAAGTTGCAATATTTGCTGTATATGTGCTTAGTATTATCTTTGTTTTACCTAGTTGTAATTATTTGTTTTCTACGCTTTTTTGTAACCGGGAGTTCGAGAAATTAGCATGAAGGTGCAGCGTCTCCTGCATGTCCTAGGTTTATATTGCCCCGTAGGTCAGTTTGCATCGGCTGCCCAACGTTACATTTTTTTTTTTTTCACGTAGTGCAGACACACTTAGCCGCGAATTAGTCTTTGTGGCTTGCGCGGCGTTAAGCCTCAAAAACTCACTCACTCACTCATCATCACCATCATCGTCAAACCAAATTACGGCCTAGCTGTGAAATAACTGAAACAAAAGATAGGCTAGTTCTGTTTGTTGTTCGTTGTTTCATGGATGTATAGCAGCAGTAGCCACTGATGAAAATAGATAGGCTAGTTCTGTTTGTTGTTCGTTGTTTCATGGATGTATAGCAGCAGTAGCCACTGATGAAAACAGATAGGCTAGTTCTGTTTGTTGTTCGTTGTTTCATGCATGTATAGCAGCAGTAGCCACTGATGAAAATAGAAACGGGAGGAGACGGTGTGTGAAAACAAACATGATGTACCTGTTATGAGAGAGAAACTATTGGCTGGATATTTGTGACAGACACCCACAGTGAGCTCTCTGAAAGCCCGCGTCCACGGAGATTAGACGTTCACATTTGTCACAGCGCGTGGCACGCGGTAAACACTTATTAATGAACAGCTCTCCCCACGCTCAGACTCGCTTAACTTTTGTTTTTGTCATCAGATGGCCGACCCCCTGTCTGGGCACGCTATATATTGCTGTCATTTAACCAATAACGCAGACGCCGGCGCTGTGCCCAACTCTGTGTTTGATTAATCGTTAGTGATTTCGCCCGTACGGCATTCCTGCTTGCCCCCTAGTGTTGGCAATCTTCCTCTTTTCACCTGTTAACTGTCAGATCAAAGAAGCGGGGCTGAGATCGCGAGCTGTCTGTCAAAACAAGGCTGAAAATCAGTTTGTCGCTCATTGCATCGTGCTGTGGTATCGCCTAAACGGAGGGAAGTTAAAAACGAACCTATCTACACTGTCTATGTTCAGCTTTTTCACCCTTTAAAATTGTACTCGATGTTGTTAGTTGAATCGGCTGAGAGACATAATCGCACATGCCAGTCCTCATTGTGTGTAAACACTTCAAGAACCAACACCGAGTACAACAACAACAAAAACCGACTGTCTGCAGCGCACGTTTTTGTAATTTCAGTCCGCGTTCCAGCATTCAAAACATTCTTGTTTTGCCGACTGCTGGAACAGTTGTGGGCTGAAGTCTGAACCTAAACAGTGCTAACAGCTCAGTGAGAAATTGAAATGCTTCTGTTGGCTGTGGGGACATTAATACATTAGTGATACGCCGATTATATCGTAACCACGACATCTTCTCCAAGTTTGCTCCATCTGTCTGATAGATGATTTTTTGTTCTCGGTGGGAAGTAATCGGCGTAGAGTGCGCCCAAGAGTAGTCCATGGGGTAGATTTAGTGTCCACATACCAAGAGGCATCACTGTCAGGTTTGCTCATGATGGACGTGATAGAGTGGCCTACATTGCATGTTTAGATAGGATGCGATGCCTCTCTCTCTCTCTCTCTCTCTCTCTCTCTCTCTCTCTCTCTGTCACACACACACACACACACACACACACACACACACACACACACACACACACACACACACACACACACACACACACATTTTACAGTCAGACATTTCATCCCACGTTCCAGAGGAACCGGACGCAAGACGTTTTGACCGATTGACTGCTGTAGTATGATTGAACTCTTGACAGGGAGTTGACTCGTCCGATTGAAACAGCTAGTGCCAACATACAACACTTTTATCATCACGGAGGATGTACGGGAGGTGGTACACTAACCATTGGAGGATCTCTTCCCCCCCCCCCCTTGTGTATGCGTGAGCAAAAGCGCATTGAGTGCTTTAAAAGCAGCTCCGCGCTCTACAAGTGTAATATATTATTATTATTATTATTATTATTCTTTTTCCTCCCTCTGTCGAATATTCAAATTCTGCGACGGTTGTTACACAGGAGCGCTCAGTTTGGTCGCCGCGTCATCAAGTACGCTTCGTTTGGCTCAGTGCCAGCTTTACAGACGCTGTCACTGTCCAGGTGCCTAAGTGGTGTGATGATAGATACCACGAAAACAGCTCGGAACGATCTGTGAACATAGAAATTGCAGCATTAGCTATTTTAAAAAAAAAGAAAAAGCAACAACAGCTAACCAGGCTGAGATCATGTTACCCTACCCGTTACCAGCCCCTTCCCCGTTTTCAAAGACGCATTGGTAAACTGCGTATGTTTACAGTAAGAGGAATCGTGGACGGCAGAAAAGAAGTGGGGAGGAGATAACCAGTGATCATTAATGGTGGAGGAGACTGGGGGGAGGTTGGACGTGATTGGTGCGTGATTGAGACGAGAGCCCGAGTGGCAGGGGGGGGCCCACAGCAGTCATCATCCGGGCCACTTCTTGCCTGGCCACTTACTCCCCGCCCAGAAACCCATCAGGAACCTTAATCCCCCCTGACCTCTAAATCACACGCTTAGATTTGTCTTCCTTGGCTTCGGACAGGTCATTTTGTGACGAGGGCCGGGCTGCACTGTGTGTGTGTGTGTGTGTGTGTGTGTGTGTGTGTGTTTCGGGACAAGTACGGCCGCCCGTGCTGTGCTGGTGACTGTACAAATGCTGTCTGGAGCAGGCACAATTTTCTGGCGATTTGTCTGCACCCTCACCATCCCCGTTCCCCCTACTCATCTCTCTCAGCTTGCCCTTTGTCTGCGACTGGCACGTAAACCTTTCGTTTTTGCTGAACTGTCATTCGTATGAAACGACGTATTGGCATAGCTGTCGCAATTTGTTCGTCACGATTTAGTTAAAAAATAATAATAATAATAATAATAATAATTCTCAGGTCGATTGCGCAACATTTCAAAACTGGCCATCACAAGAAAAGCAGAAAACGCGTCACAAGAACGTTTCTAGTGAAGTATGTTATTTCTTATGCTGCTCGTTTTCGCGACAAAAGTTCATCCGCAGGAATACAAGTAAATTTGGTGCTCTGTCTTCTGGTGGTTTCTTTTGGAATCGGGAATAGCGTGGAACTCCTTATGCAATGCGTACTGTCACTCATGACCACCACCGTTGACGTGTGTATGGGTCTCCGTCACAGTGCCCATTGTCTCTAGCACAAATCACAGGGATCAGACCTCCCATTGACCAACGTGACGGGGCCAGATTCCGGCCCACGCCTCGCCGCACCTGAAAATGGCCAATCGAAGGAATCGGTCGGCTCTGTTTTCCGCTCTGCTCAATCACATCCTCCCGATAGATTTCTCCTGGAATTGGTCTCTGCTCCAAGAGTGACCTGTTTGTTCTTGCTAATCAATATTGACTGGTGACGCATCGCCATCACACTGTGGGACAGTGGTGTGGTCTTGTCTCACGACTTCGTCCCCCGTAGGGTGGGAGATGGGGGGAAGGAGGAAGACTTGCGTGTGCAGGACTTACTTTACTTACACATACGTGATGTTTGTTGTTGTATTATTTAATTGGCGCCGACCGTGCGTGACGGTAATCAACAGTGGTTAACACCCGCAGCGACGGTCAGACTGTCATCCTGGGGTCTGTCTAGACGTTGTGTTTCTCCTGGATGTGTCATTCGTGATGGCTCTATTTCTTTTGCCATTTGTTTGTGAAGAAAGCGCCTCATGACCTCCTGTAGCATCTAATCTCTTTATTTCCCAAACTCACAAACTCGGGGAAAATGCTGGCAATATCGCCCACCTCAATGTATCATTAGCAGTAGCAGGTTCGGTATTATGCTTGGTATTAATCCTAGGACGCTGGTGATAGGAGCTTTAGGACTGGACGTTTTTCTGAACCAATCAGATATCCCACCCTTCTCGGGTCGCTTTGCCTGGTGATAGGTCACTGACCGCCCAAGGACCCTTCTCCCCAAGCGAAGCAAAACTCTCCACCAGTTATTGCCCAATATCGGAATGAGTGGTCCTCGCTTTGCCGCCTGCACAGCACTTGTACTCATCTCGGTTCGGGATCTGCCTACTCTCGAGGGAATAAGGCAGCTGAGAGTTTTGTGTAGCGACGTCGACCATTCATTCCGCAATCTGGCGTCTCGTTCGTCATGGCGCAACGCACCGTGAGCAGATACCCATGCAATATCCAGCCAGTGGACGTGCAGTGGGGATCGGCCGCCATGCATTGGCTGCGCATTGTATTTGCTGCCTGGGCCGTAAGGTTGCGTTTTCCATTAGGGAAGGGCGAATTGACAGTGAATGCTGCGAGGGGAAAGAGGCGTAATTACACGAGTTATAACCGTGGAAAGTGGCCACGTGGACTTTGTTAGTGAATGAGCAACAGACAGGTATCTGGCAATGTAGACTCGTAACATGAAGGAGGAGTAGGGGAAAAGAGGAGGGGGGGGGGGTGAAGAAGAGGACTCGGTGCCGTTTGTATCTAAAATCCTCCACGTTTGATCTCTAGTGGTTTTACAGGAAGAATCGGAAGTACGTCTATGGTCGTTAACAGACCTGAAATTGACTAACGAACATTTTACACTGTGGTGTATGTAGTTGGTCCGATTGCGCATAAGTAATGGAGCGATTTCAGTAGTCTCGGCTGATAACTTTAGCGTGACCTCTGTTTCCAGTACCATACTTTAGTGAGGCATCGCATGTTTGTCACAAAATCTGATGCCGGGATCACAAACCCATTAGGCAAAGTAACCGTTTTTGTGACTGCAGTTTCTTGTTACTGCTCACTGGAAAGCCGGGGTCATTCCTCCACGAGCTTTTCCAAAGCAGCTCCAGTTGATGACGGCCATTCAGCGACAAGATAGTAGAGTAGAGTAGTCTTGCTGCGCGTGATGAGCTCCACGCCGCCTCCATCCTGACCTCACCCAGCATGACCGGGCTGTGAGAGGAAGCTGCTGATGTTGATGGATGCGGCGCTCATGTCCACGTCACTCCAGGCAGCGACCAACGAGAAAACAGTACCATCCAGTTCAGCGCAACATGCCGCTGTCCAAGCTGCCAGTGTTTTGGGTAGGGGCACGTGACTTGTTCCCCACTCGGTCCTGCCAATCAGCAGTTCTCGCTAAAGGTGGTAGTCAGCTTGTAGTCGGTGGCCAGTATTCCACTTCTTTCTTGGCCAGCGGTGTTTACCGAGCTCAGAGGGAGATGGCCTGAGATAAGGGATATGAGAACATCGGCAGTTGGAATTTTCAGGTTCATGAATTCTTTCAAGACATACCCAAGCCCACCGACCATTCTTGATGGGATTTTGGTCGGTCTCGTCTGCAACCAGGCACGTCTTTGGTGTTACTTTCTTTGCACAGTCTGGCGCCTGCCTAGCGGCACTCCTCTTTAACTAGCAGCTGTTAGAAACTGCTTTGGAACAGAAGTTTTCCAAAACGTCAAGATTTCGTCATGGCCCACCTGGTTTACCTGTGCCATTCCGTGTCACGCAATTGTCAATGGAGGTTTAGTATTCTGACCTGAATAATTGTATACTTTTGTTCTGTAACTTGGGCTTTATTGTTAATGTCAGTCCCGTCAGGTCTTCTGCGTAGCCTTCATGTATAGCAGTGCGGCAGTGACGAGACGGAACTTAGTGACTGCTCCATTGCAGAAGAGGGGTGAATGTCCTTTGTAAAGATTTCCAGTACTGCAGGCGAAATTCGTTCCGATCATATTATGAGGCCTCATCGTGCCTTCAGTATCGTATTATAAACGTTGATCTGGCGACATGGACGTAGACATACAGGAGCCAGGCGCGAGGAGTTATTCAGGGGACTGCACCCCGTGCTCCAGGCGGAGTTGGGCAGCTTGTTGGGGGAGGAATGTGCCAACATGGGGGCAGGAGGCTGCGAGTTGTCTCCCTGGACAGAACTTTTAGCAGTAGGATTGTTCCGGCGACGGCTTCACGGTGCAGCCAGGTTCACGTTAGGTTATCAAGTCTCTCAGCAGCGCTTGTAGCGAGGGGGGGGGGGGGGGTCAACGAGGTGGTGTTTACTACTTCTGTAGATGAAAATGACTAGAGTGACGGTGGCTCGAAATGAGTTGAGTGGGATGTGATGTCAGTCTCGACACAAGACCAACACCGCTTCATAGTTGGTGAATGCCTGGCATTGATTCTCTAGTGTCCGGAGACAGCAAGGACTGGTGGTGGTACACGCTGAGTAAAGGTCATCGTTCGCTTGGGCGACTTCATTATTGAACGTGACTTGTCTATACACACACACACACACACACACACACACACACACACACACACACACACACACACACACACACCAGAGAGAGAGAGAGCCGTATATTCTTCTGAGGTGAGATAATAGATTTTTCAGCATCCATGACAACTATGCTGAAAAGGCATTAAAAAGACAAATTAGGCTTGGGAAGCAGATTTAACCAATGACAGAAAATACTCAATGATCCTGGACAGAATCACACAACATGATACTACTAGTAAATGCTCTTGTTCGTACCAGACACTGATGGCGGTGGTGTGCTAATCTCTCCCCGTGAAGGCGTCTTGTCTGTACCGCAGCGCGTCGTGCCCTGAAGCGATCTCCCACTGTATGGGTATTAGTGGCACGTGATGGTCACTGCGTCCACTTGCCCAGCCCGAGACAGACCCCCCAGTCAGAGGTCATCATGTCTCCTAGCCATCTCGCAATTGCATCGCGGGTTTTCATCTTTCCTAAAACCTGGCGGCGGGATCCCATTTGGTGGAAGTGGCTTGTTATATGGCTGGAAGGTTATCTGGATGAACACAGAGCGGGGTCCCCAGAAGCAGAGAAGGCAAGAGAGGGTCGTGCCCGATGCCACGCTCCGACCATCAGCAAAGCCTCGTCTTGCCGTCTGTGCTTAAAGCCAGCGCCGGCTGGTCGGTCTCAGACGGGCTGTTTTGCTAAATGCGGATCAAAGAATGGTCGTGGCTGTATAGGGAGATAATGATGTCGGCAGTCAAATCAGTAATGGGGTTAATAGAGTGAAAGTGTGTGACTGTCCTCCCCCACCCCCCCCCCCCCCCCCACACACACACACACACACACACTCCTCCTTATTCGACCTTACGGCTGTGGACCCGCTTGGTGTACATCCAGTTTAGAAAGAAGAACGGCGCCGCATCCTCGTTCAGATGGCTGTCTTCAACAAAAACAGTTCAGTCAGAATGCAAACTTATGAACTAGAACGTGGACACCTCACTGCACATAGCAAAGTCGGTGCTCATTGTGCTCAGGAAGCTCCTCACTGTTAGGGCTTGGTAGTGTCACTTCATTGGGCAGGATCGCTTGCAAATGGCATTAGAGATTTCTCTTTTCTCTGCTTTTTTTTCTAGGGGTTTTTGTTCTGTTTTTTTTTTTTTTTTTTTTTTTTTGGGGGGGGGGGTCTTTTTTTTTCTTCTTCTTTTTCTTGTTTTTTTCTTTTCTTTCTTATTTCTATCGTTTATTCTTCTCCTTTGCTCTGCTTGATGTATTTTGTATAAGATCGACCTGACAGAAATGGAACATCTCTGACATGGCAGACTTTTTAAGAGCTTGGGGAAAATAATGTCGCTAAAGGAAAAAAATCATTGTTATTCGGCTACTTCCTTCTTCGTCTGCATTCGATACGTAGGGAATTATCTACATGCACGCCATCCATGCATGATAAATAACGGAATTATATCTAACGCATGTGGCTCCGGCACTTGGCTATGCCGGAGTGGTTACAATTGAATTATCAAACTCTGACTCCAGCCCAGCTGGGCGGGTCGTGACATTCCGATTGTAGACTCCAGGGGGTAGAAACCTTTCAGGTCACGGTTTTCTGCAGTTAAACGACTTGAGGGCAGGGGGGCTGTCTACATCTTAATATAAACGTAATAAATACGACGACATATATTCTCCCGTGTGCTAATGTCGGTGTTTGTTTTGTGATATTGTTTGTTTTTCTTCTTCTTCTTTTTTTTTTTGGGGGGGGGGGGGGCTGTTGTTGTTTGTGTGTTTCGTTTTTTTCTTCTTCTTTGTGCTGTTTTAGGGGTTTGTTTTTGTTATCACTGTTTTGAATGAAGGTACATTTCATTATGGCGTTGAACGCAAAATCCATTTTCTTTATTTTGCATTCCAGACTTACAGGCTTTTTTCCGTTTGTATTCAGTAAGAGCAAACGGTCGTGGCTCGAGTCAGACAGGTGTAGTTCAGCTTACGTCTGGTGATTCTGCTACGTGTCGAATATACACTGCGTCACCCGGTTTATGTGTCCGAAAAGAACCGAGTGGCCATGCTCTTCCCAGTGGTGTTGTCAGGGTCCACCTTCCTCACAAACATCTCCGTCATTTACACGGAATATGATGCGTTGACGTTTGTTTTTCCCGACCACCGTCCCTTGCCAGTTGGGCTGAGCCTGCAAAATCCAGTCTTATCCGAACGTGAGATTGTGCAATTTGCCCGTCACTTTGATGTATGCAATGCAAGGAGCTGGGAATCGACCTCAGCACGTTAAGAGTCCGTAGCGACCTAGATAAAAATGGCATTTGACGAGGGAAGAAAGTCATCTTTGTTGAAATACGGTCACTAGACTTGTTTGCTGAGCAAAGTGCGTTCTCGCGCACCCTGACGTGTGCATGTTGAAGTATATCCTGGGGGGCAAAGTGAGAGCTTCTTTGATTGGCCCCTTGGCGTCTGTGAACGACCCCTCGGAGGCGGGGACTTGTAAACTAGCTGTCGCTTACGTCTGCCTCTTAGCGTAACGTTTTATTGGCTGGGTTGGTTGATTGGCAGGTCAGATTTGGTCAGGATGTCTGTTTGACCCCGGGTACGGAAGCAGGAACGTTTGACTTTCGTCACAAAGTTTCGTATGAGCAGAGAAGGGCCCCAGCAATGAACGACAATTTGTTAACTATTAGGTGGAAGGGCTTATGTTTTTCACCATGTAATACTTCACTCTGTTTGCCCGCGCTATCAACAGCTATTCCACCTCTTGCATATCCGCCCTCCGCACCATAGATTGCAAGCATTAACATATTTTTCGATGAAACTGCGCCACTGATTTGACAGATTTTGGTATTGTCCATTTTCTTTTTGTATTATTGTTATGTAGTAATCTCCGAATCTTTTTCCATTTGTCTGCTGGCTGTTTTTAATGACTCATTGTGGTTTAGCGTGTGAAATAAGGTCAGGGGATCACGGCCATTGCATGTTGTCACTCTCTTACCTCTTACTTCTCCAAAGAAATTTGCACCATCAATAAAACAGCGGGGCGAGGCGACCAAAAATGCCGAGAATGTAATGGATTTGTTGGAATGGATGGAAGCCTACTTTTCTCTAAGGGCAAGATAAAAGACAGATGAGTTCCCTTTCCGGTGCAGTTTGCTAACTTACGGACTTCAGCGGGTAGTACGTTTTACTGTTATCGGTGTGACGACTTAGAGAATCACCGCGAGCAAGATAGGCAAGTTTGGCCCGGATAAGGGGAAGGAAAGAACTCTGCCGCCCCTCTGTGTGTGTGTGTGTGTGTGTGTGTGTGTGTGTGTGTGTGTGTGTGTGTGTGTGTGTGTGTTTGTAGATGTTGCTGCAATACAATCTGGCCTACTTCTGACTGATCATAATTTTTTTTCTCCTGACTCAACACGTTGCAGCTCCTCTATGCCA